>CM032797.1:7200358-7281856 GCA_019155185.1 Beaufortia kweichowensis | reverse complement strand
CGTTATGGTCTAACAGACCCCAAAATCACTATTAGTTTAATCCGACTCACGCCACCCTGTGGTGGAGCGCCAGGGAATTACTCTCAATAAGGACACAGGTACATTTTACCATTTGAAGGCAGGAAGTAAAACCATGTGAGACGAAAGTATCAATACAAAATACGCTTTATTATAATAACAATAAAATTCTCTCCCTCCAGAAACACCCCATCAAATTATTAAAATAACTCCAGGGCCAGGGCTTCGCGGCAACAGGGCAGGCCGGCTGCAGCTCAGGCAAACCCACCTAAAGTCACACCACAGTAAACACTTCACACACACACACACGCAATAAGGCAAATTATATCAACACACACACAGCACCCCAAGAGACACCATGGAAGAAAGCGATTAGCCTCCCCTGCTCCACACGGATACCTCACTGGCCTCCTGGAGACAGAAATAAGGGAAAAATTCACAAAATTACAAAAAGAAGATTATAAAAATAAAAAAGAAAACACAACCAGACTGAATTTACAAACACACTGTAGGGACCCCAATACGCTGGCGCCCTAAGAGCACAGAATGCAGTAACAAAGAGAATATCATTGCCTGAAGGACACCTTAGAATTACAAAACAAATAACATAAATGATGTAAATTCTTTACTATAACATAATGCAATATATGACAGAAACATAAACTAATTATAATGTTGCCACAAACCAACCACAAATGACACAAAACGCAAACAAAGCAAAACAAACAAAACAAAAGGTAATATACAAAAAAGATTAAAGGTTATAAAAGAAACCCGAATACAAAACACAGAAAACTCAATCAAAATGAGACAAATAAGTGGCCTAACAAAGGCACAGCTGGTGGCCCAAACGACTCCCTTTCAATCAGCCAAGTTGGCCAGCAATGACATAGACAGGTCCAAGATTCAACCCAAAACCTGCCCCCTAAGCAAAACAGCAGCGTAAGCGTCACAGGTAGTATTTTCACCGAAAGATCAGTTTAGAGACGGTGATATTCCCCTTCCTTTTACCTTTAACAAGAGCAAATATTAAACAACAATCTACCAAATCCGCTTACAGGAAAGAGAAAACAACACGCACTCACCAGCTTAAAGCCATATATTACTCCAACAAATGTTGTGGACTCACGTTACCAAACGCGTTTACGCACCTGTTTTACTGAGCCGCAACACAAAGTAAATAACACCATCACAAACAACCAAAAAAATTTAATGTGAGCACGCAGAAACATACCTGTAAGCTTAACGCTGTCACACACTCAGGAAGAACGCCAGTGAAGAGGAGAGAGCTCAGAATCAACCAGACAGCACCAACGCTAAAAAAATAAGAGTCCTTAAATAGTAGGGCAGCTTCCATCTCGCTGGTCCACCAATCAACTCCAAACCGCCAAACACGGATAACCTAACCCTGCTACATTCCCACCTCTATTTTTGATCGCCGTCCTCCGGCGATAAACCAATGACAGACCCTTGACTATTTCTGTCCTACATCCCACGCCCCTAAACCAAGCAGAAATCCCATTGGAACTAGGGCCTGGTATTGCCCAGCAGCTCGCCTCTCCCTCAACAGCCCGCGGTAGACGGGTGCAAATTTGAGTGGTGGCCTCGCAGTGGTCCGCCCAGTCCTCCCTCAAGGGACACCATCCATACAGGGCTGGCCCTCCGGCAGACCGGCAGGCCCTGGAGGTACACCAGATATAAAATCAGGGATCTCACAGCTCCCCGGCAACTAGGGCCTCCCCATCAGACCCCACCGTCCACTCTGTAACAGGTAGGCGCCCCCAGAGAAACCGTACCTGAGCCTGGTCCCCAACCTGTCGGGGATTGCCGCACCAACCTAAGCAGATCAACATCGCCTGATGAAACTTCAGCTAAAGGCACCTCTTCTGCCAAAACGGGAGATACGCCGAGGCCGAACAGAAACATCCTTCTGGATTCGGGCCTTCAAGGCTGCTGATGGACGATTCGCCTGCCTTCCCAAATCATCCACTGGTGCGATGGTGTATACCACCCCCCTTCCTTGGGTGATTTTGGCGACCTGATACACCACCGGGCTCCACAGGTCCTGAATTTTATGGCTAATTTCAAAGCCATAATTTCTCAGAAGATAAACTAGCTGGCCCTCCCCAGTGGTGCATCACGGACATGGGCATCATGTTGCGCCTACGGCACCACCAGCCAGCCACTTCCAATCGCCCCTCGTGCCCTAAAGCCACCTGAAGCTCTGGCCTGATGTTCCTCTCACCCACTCGCAATACCACCAACACACCAATCTCTCCTGGACTCTACCTAAAGGAAGTCCACCGGGAGCCTTTTGGCTCTTGCCCGAACATTAAAAAATATGGGGATTCGCCATCGCCTGATGAGGGGTAGTGTTGTAACAAAACAACAATTGGGGAGGCACGAGGCCCAGTCCATTTTCCTGGACACAGGCAGGCACGCAGAAGGTCGTGCAATGTCCTATTAAAGCGCCGACTGCCCATTCCCGCCGGATGATACGGGGGTAGTCGCGAGTGACTTTTCGACCTTATATAATGCGCAAAGCTGCCGCACCAGGGAGGACTCAAAATTACGGCCCTGATCGGAATGGACCCGACTGGGGACACCAACTTATAAAACCATTCAGCCACCAAAACTTGGGCTACGGTCTCCGCCCGTTGGTCTCCGATGTAGGCACGCCAACGTGATATTTCGTGGAAAACGCCCGCTAACAACCAGCACGCCCAGCCCCAACGAAGTTGGCTCCAACACGGTGAAATCTATGGCCAGTATTTCATTCGCCTAAAGGCCAACAAATGGCCCATAAAGCTACTAGGAACGAGTTGGTGGTCTTTGGCAACCTGGCACCTTTCACACTCTCGACACCATTGTACCACATCTGAGGTCAAGCCAGGCCAATAGCAACGCTGCCGCAACTCAGTGGTGCGCTCCGCTCCTTGATGCCCATGCTCCTGGTGAAGCAGTGTCAAAACTTCCTGGTGCAATAGTGATGGTAACACCACCTGAAGTGCCTCCTCTCCCCATCCGGAAGTAAACACTCGGCGGTGCAATACTCCGCCCTGCTCACACAACCGGCTCCATTGACGTAAAGATTTATCACAGCCTTGGACAGCTGCCGACGCTTCCTCAGAGCTAGGAGGGACCCCACACACGCCAAAACCTTAACACTTCACCTATAACCGGTCCTCCTCCTGCAACTTCTGCATATCCACGGCCAGGCCAGGCAGCACTGTCACTGCTGCTTGAAACCCACACTCGCCTTTCCAGCTCCCCTTACAATGGCTGGGAGTGCTGTGCTGGGCAGTACTGCCTCAACTCACCCTGACTAGAGGGACCCTGTCGGGAAAGGGCATCCAAGATTCTGGTTACTCTTTCCAGAGCTGATACTTTAACTCAAAATCAAAGGCAGATAACTGTGCAGCCCACCGCTGCTCCGCGGCCCCAAGTTTGGCAGTAGTCAGGTGGCTGAGGGGTTGTTATCAGTGAAGACGACACACCTCTGCCCCAGCAGATATTCTCTAAACTTCTCAGTCATGGCCCACTTGAGCGCCAAAAACTCCAACTTCATAGAGCTGTAATTTGACATGTTGCGCTCAGTGGGCCTAAGACTGCGGCTAGCATAAGCTATAGGCCGCACTCTCCCCCCCTGTTCCTGAGACAAAACTGCCCCCAACCCTCTATGGCTGGCATCTACCTCCAGGATAAAGGGAAGGGAAAAGTCGGCATAAGCTAATACAGGGCAGAGGTGAGCCTACCCCTCAATTCCTCGAAGCTCTCCTGACATTGTTCGGTCCATGCAGCCCCAAAACTCAACTCTGTTCGTGTTCTGGACTTACGACCAACAAATTCAGCTACTAGGCGATGCAGAGGAGCCGCCAACTTGGCGAAACCCTCTACAAACCGCCTATAGTAACTGGCAAACCCCAGGAACGACCGAAGCTCTGCCACCCCTGTAGGGCGCTGCCATTTCTTCACTGCCTCTATCTTACTGGGATCTGTCGACACCCCATTGGCCGAAATAACATGTCCCAAGTAACCTACCTCTTGCTGGAAGAACCTACACTTAGTTAAATTAGCCTTCAGCCCCTCTCGCCCAACCGACTCAAAACCACCTCTAACCTCTCTAGATGTTGGGTCATAGAGGAAGAAAACACCACTATGTCGTCCAAATATAAAAAAGGGACTGACACTGCTGATCCCCAAACACCCTCTCCATTAGCCTCTGGAAGGTGCCTGGGGCATTGCAGAACCCGAACGGCATAATGCATTCCATTCAAAAGACCAAAGGGTGTGCAAAAGGCAGTCTTATGTTTATCCCCTCTGTGACTCGAACCTGATTGTACCCACTGGCAAGGTCCATAGTGGAAAACCACTGGGCCCCTGTCAGTGAGTCCAAAGTTTCTCTGCGTGGCAGAGGGAAAGCATCTTTTCGAGTTTTTATGCTCAGCTGACGATAGTCCACACACATACGCGCGAACGTGCCATCCTTCTTTTTGGCCAACACAATAGGGGAGGCATACGGACTGCAGCTCTCTCTAATAATGTCCGCTTTCCAGCAACTGATTTATATGCGTTTTACCACGTCATACCGACGGGCGGTATCCGTCGGTACCGCTGTCGAACGGGACAGAATCGGTCAAAGGGATGTCATGAGAAAGAAGCCGGGTACATCCCAAATCGCCTTCATACCTGGAGAAAACTGAATGAAATTTCAACAGCAGCTCTCACCTGTTCCTGTTCAGTCTCTGACAACGCAGACAAGTCAAGCTTCTTGATTTGTTCCTGTACTGAAGAAAGAACAGTGGGCATCTGAAGATTTACTAAGGCCGACACTGATTTACATTCAGAGACACCACGGGCAAACTCGCAATAAATACACTATGCAAGGTGCCCAACACTGAGTTGGCGGAACAACATTACATCAGTCTTACCTACGCTAATAACAGGTACATACACGGTACCTTTCGGCCACTGCATTAACGCAGCCGATGCCAAAAGACCTGCAGGCAAACCAGTTTCTGGTGGTTCAAAGAGCACGGTATCCCCAGCGAAGTGCCCCAGAACAAGCTGGCAGCCACTAATTTTATCGCGCCACCTGGAACACGACATTAACGCACTCGCGACCCCGCAGTCGCACTGCGCTCCATAATGGCTCTTTTGCCGGACAGCACTTACCTGACAACAGTGCTGTAATGCTTGGAACATTGGCTTAGAGGCCCCTGACACAGACGGTTATGGTGTCAAAAGGGCGGTACCATGCTGCCCAAAAGAGCTCCTGATAGCACCGGCTCAACACGCTCATTCCCAAAATACCAGGGACCCGAGCGCCGTGCCCCAGGAGAATCTCTAACCACCAGCACGCCACAACCCTCGAATTACCTGACCGCAAAGCTTGATGTCCAACTCGATATAGCCAACATACGGTATCAACCGTCCCATTGGCGCGTATGAAGCTGCAGCCACTGACATGCCCTGAGACGCGATCCTGGCCCCATGGTGCAAATAGCTCCATAAAACAACTCCGTGTCGTAGACACCATGGAGCCAGTATCAATCAAACAGGGGCACTTGTACCCCCATACAAACAACAAGGTGAGGGCATGACGCCATTAAATGTGGCAGGGAACCTGATGTCACCGAAGTCATGATCTTTCCCTTACCGAACTGAGACTCTGCAGCTCGGCGGGAACTAGTTTTCCGACGGTTGGGAACCGGTATGCCCCGCCCTCACCGCAGAAGCTGACTCACGGTGATCTAAAGAGGGAGGAATAACACGTCCCCCCTCACAGTCACGGGCAAAATGGCCTGGTTGTTGACACCGATGACAAAGTAATACCCCGCTACGAGAAGGCCGATTAGCCCGCTGAGGAAACTGCCTACCCACAATACTCTGAGTAAGTTGGTCTAACTGTTGCTGCTGTGATTTTAACATTTCCCGCAGCTCCCTCAACTCCGACTGAGAATGCCCGTGCACCCCATACTGGATGCCATAAGCCATTGGGACTGACTGACTCACCCCTTTCGCACCTCTGCGCTTCCTCCCGCTCCCACCTAATTGCTTCCCACGTAACTCTAATAAGGTAGAAGCAGGCTGGCGCTTAACTAATTGCTTTAGCTCACGGCGGAGGGCACTATCGGCGACGTACTTTCGACAAACTGATCCCGCGAGTACACTTCGGCATTAGGGATAGCGTTGGGTGATTGTTGTTTAACCCTTTTTCAGAAGAGTCATCAAGGCCAGGGAAAACTCAAGTAGAGATTCCCCGCCTTGCTGCCTCCTGGAAAAACGCTTCTTGGAGCCAATGCACGAAAGTGAGAACAACCATACAACTCCTGCAAAATCGCTATAATCTTATCCGGTCCCCGTTCTTCCCTGGACGGTGCCTAATCTCCTCCCGCTTCACCTTCCAAGTGATCAAGAGAAAATGCTTTATCGGCTTTGGACAAATAGCGAGCCCAAGATGCATGCCTCAGCCTCCTCCACCCACTCGTCAATACCTGTACCGATTTACCACCAAATTTTTGGACAACGCCTGTCTCTGGGCACAAAACAAATCTTTCCGCACCACTGAATCAGCCTCCTCAACTGACTGGGAAGGCCAGGCACGCTACTGCAAGGGCAACAGGAACAGTACTGGGACCAGGCAACTCCTCACCACGCCGCAAGCGGTCATTATCTGCTTTCAACTGTACTACTAATTCTCGCAACTCCCGCATTTCATCCTCCATACCGGTCATAGCTACACTCACCTCAACGATAGGAAATGGCCGCAGCTGGAGGAACACGAATTATCCAAAAGGCAGAAACACACGCTGCTGTTTTGCTTCTGAAAAAAAAACAAACAAAAAAAAAAACATATACAACAAATTTTAAATCAACACAAAATATGCTCACGCCTCACTCAGAAAAATCCCTGCCTTGCTAGGTAGACCCTGCCGACTACGCCAAAATGTGGCAGTCGTATGGTCTAACAGACCCCAAAATCACTATTAGTTTAATCCGACTACGCCACCCTGGTGGAGCCCAGGGAATTACTCTCAATAAGGACACAGGTACATTTTACCATTTGAAGGCAGGGAAGTAAAACCATGTGAGGACGAGTATCAATACAAAAATACGCTTTATTATAATAACAATAAAATTCTCTCCCTCCAGAAACACCCCATCAAATTATTAAAATAACTCCAGGGCCAGGCTTCGTGGCAACAGGGCAGGCCGGCTGCAGCTCAGGCAAACCCACCTAAAGTCACACCACAGTAAACACTTCACACACACACACACGCAATAAGGCAAATTATATCAACACACACACACAGCACCCCGTGAGACACCATGGAAGGAAAGCGACTAGCCTCCCCTGCTCCACACGGATACCTCACTGGCTCCTGGAGACAGAAATAAGGGAAAAATTCACAAAATTACAAAAAAGAAGATTATAAAAATAAAAAGAAAACACAACCAGACTGAATTTACAAACAATAATTGTAGGGACCCCAATACGCTGGCGTCCTAAGAGCACAGAATGCAGTAACAAAAAGAGAATATCATTGCCTGAAGGACACCAGAATTACAAAACAAATAACATAAATGATGTAAATTCTTTACTATAACATAATGCAATATATGACAGAAACATAAACCAATTATAATGCTGCCACAAACCAACCACAAATGACACAAAACGAAACAAAGCAAAAACAAAACAAAACAAAAGGTAATATACAAAAAAAAGATTAAAGGTTATAAAAGAAACCCGGAATACAAAACACAGAAAACTCAATCAAAATGAGACAAATAAGTGGCCTAACAAAGGCACAGCGGGTGGCCCAAACGACCCGCCAATCAGCGAAGCCGTCAGCAATGACATAGGACAGGTCCGTATTCAACCCAAAACCTGCCCCTAAGCAAAACAGCAGCGGCGTCACAGGTAGTATTTTCACCGAAAGATCAGTTTAGAGACGGTGATATTCCCTTTCCCTTTTACCTTTAACAAGAGCAAATATTAAACAACAATCTACCAAATCCCGTTTACAGGAAAGAGAAACAACACGTACTCACCAGCGCAAAGCCATATATTACTCCAACAAATGTTGTGACTCACGTACCAAACGCGTTTACGCACCTGTTTTTACTGAGCGCAACACAAAGTAAATAACACCATCACAAACAACCAAAAAATTTAATGTGAGCACGAAACATACCTGTAAGCGAACGCTGTCACACACCAGGAAGAACGCCAGGAAGAGGAGAGCTCAGAATCAACCAGACAGCACCCGAACGCTAAAAATAAGAGTCCTTAAATAGTAGGGCAGCTTCCATCTCGTTGGTCCACCAATCAACTCCAAACCGGCCAAACACGGATAACCTAACCCTGCTACAGACCGATTCTTTTTGCTGTCTGGACACTGTCAACAGGGGTTATAAAAATATAAACATTTATCTATCTATATTTCCATCCATGGATGCCTTTATGTGCTTTGTCCACCAGGTGACAGTGTGTGTTGACAATTTTAACAAACGTTGACAAGTCAGATTTTTCAATAAGAATAGCTGAAAATATTTTATTGACATATGAAAAGACATTGTGACAGAATCAAAGTGCTCTAGTTTCTTACAGGTCATGGAAGCTTCAAAAATAAATAAAGAATATAATAAAAACACGTTGTGCATATGTCATTCTTTCAATCCCTCCATCTCTGTCACTCCAGACATAAACAGGAGAGATAAGCTGTTGCTGGGCAATGAATCTAGAATGCAAATTCTAGTTCACGTATATATCTATATTTATATGTCTCACAGTGTTGATATGATTTTTGTATATACATGATACATTAACCATAATTATGTTAGGCTACATTATTAAAACCCACACAAATGATACTGCAAAAGCTAGACAAAATTAAAAAACAATTTCTGTACATAATTAACAGTAATGAAAATAACATAACGCAGTGTCTTAATGATAACAAACATGCTAAATGAGTCTGCATGTGATATTCTAATACATCAGCGAAAATGTGTTTTAACAAAGACAACAGCAAAGACAAGCATAAAACAACAATACGGCAATAATAATTACATAAAAGCACAAATATACACAGATATATTTGTGAAAATACAAATAAATAACATGACTTTAATTGGCAACAGCAATATATTTATAAAATTCCCAGTTCTTGAAATCAAATTTAGTAAGTGAGTTAAAAAAAAAGAAATACCAGCAAAATATTAGGCAACACGAACAAAAACTAAAATAAAAATGTGAAGATATGCTACAGGAGCCTGTTAAGTCCCTATGTGAATGAATGTGAGTGTTGATAGTGTTCAGTCGACTGATAACAGGCTGAAGTGCTGAATGTGAGACGATGGTGCTGGAAATCAGGGCCGTCGTGCCTGTGCTATGTGTACGTGTGTTTCTACATGTTGTAAGCCACATATATGGGGTCGAGCTGATCAGCGAGGAAGCCGTCTCGCAGGTGCATGCGCTGCTTCTCCCCACGGGAGTTTATGGGAATTACGCCCGTATCCACGACGACCACCACACCTACAATTAAGTAGTGTTCCTCTAGAACCACGTTAGTTACCATGGGAACCAGATCTAGAGCTTCCTGCTCCGAACCGTCCAACTCCACCACCACCACTAATAAATTTGTCCATGTGAACACCGCACTAAAAGAGAGAGAGAGAGCAAAAGAGAGAGAGAGAGAGAATATAGAGTAAGCATATATAAAGGCACTTTATTCTTTGAACTGGACCAGACTATACTTAAGAAAAACAAAAAATCCTATTTTATTTTTGTAGACAAAGTGTGTGTATGCTCACCATTCTGTGATGTTCCTGTGGGCTCTGATGATGGATGTTTCAATGTCAATGGGATGGTATTTCATTCCTCTCAGCTCCATGACCTCATCCAATGCTCCAACCACATATAGGGCATCGTGCCTCTCTGATCAAACACACAAATGAAACATCTCATGTTGCAAACTTAATATCACCGCAAATCAATCAATTCAACACGCAGACACACCCACCTCCATTTGCATCTGTTAGGTCGGTTCTGCGCAGGAACCCCAGATATCCTGTTCTGGCCCACACGGTCTGTGTGTCTCCAAAGCTCAATCTGGCTCCAAAATGATCTGACCGTACATTTTCCTCTCCAAACACTGTGAAATAGCCGCTAGCGTTCTGTGGACTATGGACCCAGATCTGCACAAATACACATTATATACATTATATTTATCCAAAGCAACTTATAGAGGTATACTTTTTAAAGCTCCCTGGAAATCTAACACATTTATTCACAGTGACTTCTAGTAAGCAAAAAATATTGTTGTTCTGCTTAGAATATGGTATCGTTCTAACCTCTCCTAAATGAGAGTCTCCGATTGGTCCCTTTGTCTCTGGGTTTGCGATGATGATGCGCACACCTGGTAAAATCTAAATGAAAAGCAAAAACTTGTATGTCTCTACATTAAATGTTATATTTCATTTTAGAAAACAAATAAATAGTTTCATTGTCTTACTAACCTTTCCTGATTCCATGAGAGGTAAGCTGTGTGGAGATCCTCTTTCAACCAGTCTCACCCTGAAAACACAAACAAAGACACACACACCACAGAGCTCTGATGAAGACACAATCTTAAGATCTTCTCTGTAAATGTGTATTTAGTATGTATGCTTACTTAAAGGTGTATGTTTTAGTTTGTTTTGTGTATGAGTGAGTGTGTGTCTTGCCTGTCATGTCTCAGTGCTCTCATGTCCACATAGACAGTCGTGGGATCAGGTCCTGATGTTCCCTGTGCAAACACACACAATACCTGCTATAAATAACAGTCAAATACAAATTTCATGCAAAGCAACATGTTCAACTGACAGTTACTATCAAAGTAACTTGCATTTACACCAGTGCAGAGAGAGAATTCGATCCAATCACAAAAGGTAAAAGATGTTAAAAAAACATTCTTCTAGTCTATCTTAAATGCAAAGACAACTATTAGTAAGCCATTTGCTGACGAGTGTTTTTATAACAGTGTAAATACTTCACCAACTCTATAAAACATTTCTCTTATTTGTCTAAGTTGCCCACCCGGTTAACTTTGTGAGCATCACTTAACTAATGGGGTGGGACTTCTTGTTTGTCCAACCAATGGAAGACAAAAAATCATTTGGAAAAATGTGTTTTGTTTTCGCAATTTCAGTTGGTGCCACATAAATTATGCATCACACCTTCATGTTTTTTTATGTGGCATGTGGTTGTGTGTGTTATATTATAATGCCACAATAATAATCCTAGTTAGTAAAAATGTAAATACTATAAAAACAATAACATCACTGTTTAACTCTTTGTTATGTGCTTGTTTGATAAATTAACTGCTGAAAAAAAAAAAAATTTATTTAAGATGAGCTCTCTGTATTTTATTTCATCTCTATAATTATAAGAACATGAGATATGATGCATTTCTTTAGGTTTAATGTTTGATGTATTTTATTAGACATAATGCATCTCTCTGGGTAGACAGAGATCACATTTATGAAAAAATTTCTGAGATATGAAATTATGATGATCCATTAAAGATCAGCCATACCTGCTCAGCAAGTTTCCCCAACCTATGAGGCTATATGAGGAGAGGAACAGATGTGATGTATAAATAAGATGTTAAAAACAAAACAAAGACAAACTAAATAAAACAACGCCAAACAAAGGAAAAAAGGGGTAAAGCTTTACTTATGTCTGATAAAAAAGTGAACACTGGAGGGCGTAATGAGGCTACAACGTCAACATCACCGACCTGTAGACAGACTGCGAGATTGACCCTGCAGCCGAACGCGGTGCTGACGGCACGTGGGTGAAGCCCCACATCTTTAAAGAGTTTACAGAAGGACTGAGTCAGAGAAACACGAGGCCTCTCTTCCGCCACAACCACACATGAACGCACGCGGGTCAGGTCCAGTCCGCGGGCCTGAGAGAGACAAACACGGCTATAAAATGACTTATGTTTATGTTAAACATAAAATGTTTATGTTAATTCACACACCTTTAAAGAGTCTGTGAGCGAGCTGAGAGATCTCGTACAGAGCTCCATCACAGAGTATGAACAGAACGTGTCCCGAACTTTAAAGTGACTGATGGACTGCAGCCATAGCGCAGGATTTACTTCTAGATCCATCGGTGAGATCAAAACAGACTGCTGACCCGCAAACACACTGCATATACAAACACACTGATGTTACTAAGACTTTCTATTAAGGTTTACTGACTACATTGATGTCTGTTTTTATACTATGCTAAAGACTTTTTCTAACCTATATAGCAAAATATATTTTCATTTAGCCTGTTTAATAAGCCGTGCAATAATAGTTGGGATGTCCTTAGACTACAGTGGATTTTTAGGCTCACTAACATTGTACATTGTTTTTACAGGGCTCAGACATTTACAGATTTTTGTTTTGTCTCAGGCATCTCTCCTCGTTTGTTTATTCTTTTTTCAGTAATAGTCTAGCGTATTGTTGATGATGCTGTGAGCGCTGTAGACTGTAAGCATCAAGTGTACCTGCAGAGACACCACAGAACGAAGCCGAGGCCGCAGTAGGGGTCGAGACACACGGCCACCTCGCGTGACGGATAAAGCTCGCACTGCAGTTTAATAGAGCGACACAGAGCACTGGTGCCAGAGTGAGACATCTTAAGAGAAAGAAATCAATAAAAGCACAGAAAGAGTGATATTATAAACAGAAAGTAAAACAGAAATTTCTGAATGTTCACCTTAAACTTGTTAGCTAAGCATTTTTTTTTTATTCATATGCAATTTTAAATGTAGATCTGAACAGTCCCCTCCCCTACTCTAGGACATTAAAAACTGAACCTTCACTCCAGCGAGCATTCCCGTAGTGGACACACTGAAGTCCAGATACGCCAGGGAGTCTGGGTCACACGGCTTATACAGCAGTGGACAACGTCTCTTCGGCAGATCATCTAAAATACAAAGTTTACTTCAGTGCAGTGAAGATTTCAATATTTATCAGAAGAATATAAAGTGAATGTTACATCTCAGAATGATTTCTTTAAATACATGTTATTTAATTTTACCGCTTTTGATCTATTCTGATTGGCATCTTCTGATCTTTCATGCACTAACCTGTTTCCAGGATTAGAGGCCATGATTTAAAGTCCACGGCCGCTGATGCATCTCTGGACCTCAGAAGTTTAGAGATTGTTTGGGTGGTCATAACACACACTGAACGACTCACCTACACACACAAACACACCAATTTATATTTTAATAAAAATTAAATGATAACATTTATATATGTCTCATTCTGTAACAATTTAAACTTTTATAATTTACCAAATTGAATAATTAAGCTAATGAACACTTCTATGATCATGATGTGTGTGAATATATTTGACCCTGTCTGTAAAATCCAAGCTGAAGTCTTTTATAATTGAATCATGAGATTAGGTACATCAAAGTAGTCATAGCCATAAAAATGTGCGTTAATCGTTGTAAATGATAATGACTATATGATAGATGCAGTATTCAAATAATATAGAAATAAATGATTTTAAATACTTAATGTTTTTTTATTAATGGACACTATGTTTTATTATCGTGTTCCTACACACTTCAATTTTTGGCATTGTCTTACTCAGTCAATAATAAAGATATCAAGGTTATATTTTTACTTAATGTTCTTTACATTACAGTATGTAGGATGATGTTATGTAGAAAACAGTCAATAACAAAAATGACTTTAGCTGGGATTTCAAAGACTGGGTCACATATCTGTACGTGTTCATACCTCTAGGATCATTTTGACTGTAGGTAGCGTGGTGGAGATGTTTTGAGGATGAGGTGGTCGTACAGTGATGGGAATACAGCCCGCATACAAACAGCCATAAAACGCGGCGATCAAATCTAGACCTGACACACACACAATATCTTTGTAAACACACAATGCTTATAATTTTTTATAAAAATATGTCTACTACAGGCAACTATAGCTAAAACACCACTACACGAACTATTGTGAATTCAGCACAGAAATGAGGACCGCACATTTTAAAGAGTGAACTGCTTATAATATAGTGCTATATCACCAAACAAGGTGATTTATTTATATCTTTGGTACATTTTCTTTTTTAAAGAGAAGGTCAGAGTGCATGTGGTTACCTGGCGGGTACACTAATGCTACATGGTCTCCATCTCGCAATTGTCCTCTCTCATACAGCAAAGTGGCAATTTTCTCTGCTTTCTTGTGAAGCTGTAGACAGGTCAGAGAACTTCCTATTGCACCCTGGACACACACACACAGACACACACTTATATAAACACAACTACACACACAGATAATTCAATTAGTTTGTGTAAAGGAACTGAGGGTGGCGTGTGTTACCCGTGAGTTGATGAGTGTGTACAGTACATGGTCAGGTGTTGTCTGAGCTCTCCACTGCAACACTTCTGACAGAAAAAGAAACTGGAACACACAAGAGAAAGAGTAACCGGTCACACAGCAAAAATGACACACACACTCTCACGCCCTTGAAAGCAAACACACTCTTTGTTTACCTGTTCATTGTCATCTATGTTGCTTAAGTCTCGTCCGCTGGCCTGAGCCATTCGCTTTCCTGCTACGAGATTCCCTACCATCACAGAGGCAGGACCCACCTCTGCAACACAAACACCATTTACTTACTAACCTTTTAAACACACATACACACCCACTACACACTGTCCTCTATAACACATGCTCAATATTTACACTGCACTGTAATACATAAATAATGCACAGGCTTTATTTATACATTACGCTTATAACACACTGAAGCTGGTGTACCGGGTTGTTTCTGTCTGGGTTTGGGCAGGTTGGTGATACAGGAGTGTGGACACATGAGGATGCTGCAGGGGTGTAATGCCCCCTCCAGGAAGAGCTGTTTGGTTTCAGACAGGTGAATTCCACCCAGAGGGGTTTTCGGGAGGGTGTTGGCAGGAACCAGTGCCAGGCAGTACACACCCACCTGATGAATCCCATCTATTGCCTAAACACACAATTTAAATACTTATTTATATCCACTCCGATGAGACATTACAGAAAATGTATAGGAGTCTAATACAGATGTCCCCACAAAGACAGTAATACCAGGAATTGTGGGGACATATTTTGGTCCTCATGAGGAAAACAGCTTATAAATCATACTAAATGATTTGAAAATGTAAAAATGGTTTGGGGTAGGGTGAGTGTTACACAATATACAATCTGTACGGTATAAAAGTCATTATGTCTATAATGGAACATCCCCATAAAACATGGAAGTACCTGCAACACTCGACTCATCCACTGATAACTTTCTTCTTCGGTCGAATCAGGCCTCTGTTCCGCTACCAGGACGATCCTTTCATCATACAGCACAGTCACTGAAAACACCACTGTCCTAAACACACATACACAATAAAACTCAATGTTATTCATTGAGTTAAACAACATGCTGTGTGTTGTTATAATCAGTTTGTTGTTTTCACACCTTCCCCGAAAGATAAACTTCATGGGTTCCACCGCGAGAGCGGTTGCGATGATGTCATCGGCGTTATGTTTCCGCCCCCCGACCTGCATGAGTCCTTCCAGGAGCCCAGTAACAAAGACCATACCTCCTGGACCTACGAACCCAAGAAGACCGGACCGTACGAAGACACAATCGCTGACCAAACCACCGTCACTTGATACCGGAGACACCTGCCATAAAGAGAGAGACACACACACACACATTTAATTAAACAGGAGGACACACTTTCTACAAAAAAACAGTAGTCTTGCTCACCAAATCATCTAGAAACCATCCATCAAACAAACATACAGTACAGTGGATTTTAACAGGCATCACATCAAAGAAGATCAAAGTGGAATATAATGAGCTGGGACTGTAAAGTGTTTTTACTGTACTCCAGTCACCAATAAAACAACAGTTTTGTGTCTAATAATAGTCAAATGAAGCGGTTATACAGTCTGTAGTATATTTTCACACCTCAAATGTGTTCTTGCTCATTCCTGTAAGCCCATAATATGACGTTCCTGTGGCAACAGACGATACACAGATCTCTCCAATCTCATCAGTTTTACACAGTTGCGGAACGCCCTCCGGTTTAACGACGCACACCATCGCTGAAAGAGACGATGAAAGGCAGTTTTATGAGAATTATAAAGCTGTTTGATGAGGTTTGTGGTCACATGAGGAAAAGCAGCACTAAAATGCTTGATGAGGCTTATGTTGGAACTGAATAAAATGCTTTGAGAGGATGTTCTCGGTGTCTCTGTACCTCCTGGCATGGCCATGCCCACATCCTGTAGGGTGAGGACGGAAAGCTTCTCCCCCGTGTCCACCCTGATCACCCCGTGACTGAGATTCGACATACTGAGGACCCCTCGGCCGGCTGGTTTACAGCTGCTCTCTTGAGGCCTGACAGAAAACACATGCTTATAAACAAACAATAAAATAAATACATCCATGTGTGTCAGAGACAGAATATTATGTTACCATAGACGTAATATCTTCCCAGATTCATAAACAATATGGGAATGTGGTTTGGCTTCCTGGAGTTTGAGGATCTGTAACCCCCTGACAAAAATCTTCTTTGATGTGTTTGATTGGTGTTGTGGATATTCCACATCACAATAATGGTTCATATTAAAAATAAGAATTCAAATAAAACATCTTGAGAGAGTACTGTTATTTCTTTGCAAAATAATTTCTTGCATATTTGACGGGAGTAATGAAAAAACTAAAGAATTTTTCCATACACGTTTATCGTTTTTATTTCAAACATGCAGTACCAGTCAATAGTTTAAGCACAACAATGCTTAAACTATCAATGCTGTTTCTCATGATCTTAAAAATCTTTAAATATAAAAGTGTATATGTCAATGTTTGAAATTATTTTTGTAGACAAAAAATATAACATATATATATTGTTATAATAGTTTTGATGAGTTTACGATTATTTTAAAAGTGGAAAAACAGGAAAATCAGAAAAATGAATTTGTGTTTGAGTTTTAAAAAATATTTTTATGAAGATTTTTTTTCACAGAAAGCTTAAGCAGGATATGTCACACTAATATCCCTATATGGCTATTATAGTATAATATTAGCAGTAATATGAATGTATTTAATCCTAGACCACACACACAAACACAATTAAACATAATTTAACAACTGCTTTACAAGCAAAACCAAGGCGTTTCACAAAATTCCAAATAAAGGTAAAAACCAAGTCAGATGGGTTTCTTATTGGCTTTGTGTGTCTGTGTGTATGAATGTGTTTGCAATGTTGTGCAAACACATTCATACACATCTGGTTATGTTGTTTGCAATGTGCAACCACAAAAAACAGAACCTTTCATTTTAATGAGTTGAAACTGAAAACAGATTTGTCAGCACAGGAATGACTTCTGCACATGTCTGAGCTTACTGGCTGCGTTTACAGTGAAACACATGTGTGTTTGTGTTTACTGAGCAAAGCAAATGCGGGTGTATTTTATACCTCCTGACAGCTACAGTTAAAGCCTCAGGAGAGCCTGCACATGGACATATGACCTCTGACCTCAATCCCATACTCTGGAACACGCTTAAGAACGCATCACAGGAGGATATCGACCCTGACAAAGAGACAAGTAACAAAATTTTTAGGTAAGGAAATATAAATCAGTAACAAACTCACAGGGATCTGAATACTTAATAGGACACACTTACAGGGGTTTGAACCGTCAGCGACCAGCAGCATTCTCAGTGAGCTCATGTTAGAGTCAGTCTGATCTTTTTGGGCCATCAAAGCCCAGTGTAGATCCCTGCTTTTCACACACGCCACTTTAGCTGTACACACAATCGCACAAAGTTACACAGAATGATTAGTTGTGACACTACTTTTGCATATGTGTGTATGTATATGGCAGACTATGTCTTTGATCAAAATGAATTTGACTGTAGATTAGAAAGAGTGTATATATAATAGTGCTGTGTGTGTGTGTTTACCTTTGTATTGTTCAATCCTTTGGATCCAAGATAAAGGGTTCACCTTCATGAGAGCATATGGAACACTAACCACATGTAACATATTTAACACACTCTACAGAAAGAGAGAGAGAGAGACAGTAAGAGAGAATGAGATAGGGATTTTCCAAACTCTTTAACAAAGTTAACAAAGTAAGATGGAAAACATATTTTGGTTTTTCTAAGAATCTGATAAAATGACATATAATAAATATTATCTGATATTACCGTATGAACACTCTGCCAGAGGCCAATGCCCTTCTTAAAATCCAACACGTTTACTATCGCCTCAGCTGAAATTCACACACACACAAACCACATTGAACATAATTGCGAACTAAAATAATAAAAATAGTTCAAGTGCAAGTGTGTGTGCACAGGTGGAATAGGATTTTAATGTTAAGTTTTGTAAGTGTTTGTATCTTACCCTCATTGTATCCGCAGGTCTGTGTGAGTGTTTGACAGTGCGTGAGCATCGCCATCCTGCTTACAGTTATTCCTAACACACTGCCATCCTTGCAGGTCTTATACTGTCAATCAAACCACAAAACAAGAACTTCCATCAGAACTGTTATAAAATAATGATGCATCTTTCAGTCATCCACAAAACAGACATACACAAAATAATTTTTATGTATTCAACGCTTTAGTTTAATACCTCTATGTACGCTGTGTCGTTGTTGGCATCTTTAATAAGAGGGAAATATTCTCTCGGTGGTTTTGATAAATGCTTGGAGTCTGTCAGCACCCAAAGCAATTTTGGCCATCCTGAACACACAAACACAAACTTATAAAAACACACCTACATTTAAATTGAAAGATTAATATTGAGACCTACTGTGACCTCTCTGACCTTTGAACTGCATGACATCACCATTAGTGCTCTTGGGAAGGCCTTTATGACACACATCGCTGGTCAATGCCAAGGCTACTCCGCAGCTGCCCAGCAGGAAACCGATCTGCTGACTCCCAGCATCCTTTGAGGTATGAGAAAGGAAAGTCACACCTCTGGCAAAACTCTGTTGGCTTGAATCTGGCATCGTTTAAAAGTTCAATAAAGTTTCATTTGGACATACATATGGCTTTCCTTGCTCGGCCAAATCAAAATAATACTTCTCACAAATCTTTCTTCTAATACTTTAATACTTTGGTTCACTCTCACGTTTTATTGTCAGGCATTAAATATTTTTTTTCCTTTACCTTTTTTGTGAGTGGCACTTCAATTGGAACAGGAACAACTTCAGCCAAAAGACAGCCATAAAACGCCACCATGAATGCTGCTGGATCATTATTGGGATACACCAGTGCTACCTAACACACACAAAAAATGCACATAAATGAAACTATTTCTTCATTAATCTATTAAATCTAGATTTGTAATCTGGAGGTTCATCAGAGACTGGGGCAATTATAACATTTCTCACATTTTTCTTTATAACTCATAGATGACTACAAATGTTTGGTATAAGAAACATGTTTTTCCCAAATAACCTGTGCTAAGAATAGATCATAATAAATTAACAATTAAAAGATCATAATATCAGTAAGTAATTTTAAGAAGTATAACTATGATTATTGTAGCGGTTTTAAACAAAATTAATCAGGCAAGTGTATAAGACCACACATCGAAAGCTTTTCGTATTAAAGTTTTCATATTTATATGGTACTGATTCTTTGCTGTAATAAATATATGTGTGTGTAATCCTTTTTAATAAAACAAATGTTATAAAATATATTGCTTGATGAGTTCTCAACTATACATGTAAAATACTGAACATTGAAAGCTGTCACAATCACATTCCTTTTTTTAGGCAGAGACAGAACTTTACTTAACAAGTACCCAAGAATATCTGTATTTTCCCTATTGTCTTAAAAAATGTAAAACAATTATTATAAAAAATGATTTAAACTCTTTCTTACTCTGTCTCCGGGGTGGAGGATTGGTTCTTGTTTGGTTCCTAGCTTGTGGAGAAGGTTATAAGCCAGTTTCAAACTTCTGGACCAGAGCTTGCCTACACACATATAAACATACATGTATAAGCATGAATGCAATCAAACGCCTGATTATAAATTAGCCAAATTAGAAACATTCAAAATGACTTTGAAAATGTGTGTACCATATGTAAGTGTGTATGGTTGTTTGGCACCGCCGTGTGTAGTGGTCAGACAGGGGGCTTTGGGTGCGATGGCTCCCCAGCGCAGAAGGGCCGCCTCCAGGGAAGCTGGACAGTTCTGGAGCCTGTCAAGCTCCTCTCCCTGAATGATTGATGACTCCGTCCCCTCTGGGTGTGGCAGGGAAGGATCAGGCTGCTGCACTGCATAACGCAAACATCGAGAAGTTGATTTCACACATGCGCTCGCATTGCGATACTTTAACGCTGAACATTTTCAAACTATGTTAACTGAATTAGGATTTACATTATGTGACGCTGCCAAGGAACAGCTCACCCAAAAACACAAAGTTTGTCATAATTTAGTGTCCTAAAGAAAAACATGAAAAGTACATAATGATGAAAAGGGGATTCATTTGGAATTAACTTAAGACCTTAATCTCTGCAAAAATATCTGGATCAAAGATGATAAAAATTTAAACCAAAAGAAGAGTGTTGACCCGTCACTAACTGTGAAAGTTTAGAAAGAGTTATTGTGGCATTTCAAACTCTATTTTACACTTATTTACATGAGATTTTCGATCAAGCAGAGACACAAACAGAGAGGAAACATATGAACCTTCCAGCAGTTCTTCAAAGTCCTCCACAAAGAATTCTCTCAGAGGTTTTCGTTTGGGGCGTTTCAGTGTGTTAACCAGCTGTTGGATCTTTGCCGAGACACGGCTACTGACAGGCACACCTACACAAACACAAATTTTGACAAATGAAATACAAAGAAAAATTAAGTTTATATAATATATTCATTCCTCTATTCTTTACATAGGGGGCCTTAGAGGGTGCTGAAATATAGTCTTGTAATGTCTATCATAATTGTCTTTTCAAGGTTAAAATCTTTTCTATTTTCTAATGAAAAATGCATCTGTGAACTTTACCAGTGCAGAATAAATGCATACACAAAACACACTCCTCACCATCTCCAGTCTCCATCAGCTCTGCATTGCCATATTTGGGCGGAGGCTTGGTTATTATGGCAACCTGTGGCCGTTGCACAGAGAAGGGGGCGGGGTCTGGTGTGTAGCTGGTGATGTCAGGGGGGGCCGATAGACTATCTGCACCACATAAACAAACAAGAAAACTCATATCAGTACAGTAACACACAGCATTTTACTCTGCAGGGATGATTTCTGAAAAGTTTTTTGAGGTGCAGTTTAACAAAAACCTACTCAGCAACAAAATACGTGATGACAAAACTTATGTGTGTACATATCAAACAGTGCTGTGCAATGAAACCGGCCATTATTGACATACTGTAGGTGTGTATTATGTTAATAAACACACTAGTGAACTCAAACATAAATGTGGGCGCACACCTGCTTCAAAATACAAAAAATTTGTATTTAGATATTTAGCCCAAAGCGTTATAGGATACTGACCCTCAGAATCCAAAGACGACCAGGGACGATCTGACTGGTAATCAGCGGAGTGCCTGGTGACAATACCATTCTCAGTAGACACACCCATTTCTCTTAAGCCACGCCTCTTTAGAGACAGATGAGACATTGGACCGACTGTGAAAATAAACATGCAAAATGTTATATTTAATCTTCTCTTATTACAATAAGTTTGTGTATTTGCACACAGACTTACTTCCATAGGAGTGCATGTTGGTCTCTGCCAGTCGAGCTGCGTTAGCAGAGCTGTTGCTGTGTGACGATGATGACGATGATGTTGAAGGTGAGCCGTGGAGAGCTCTGCTGATCCAGGAGTCTACGCTGACACCCCCCGCCCTCCCCAGAGACCCCTCAGCGTCAGAGCCAGAAGACGAGTCTGCACAAACACAAGAGAGACAGCACTCACACACATGCACATATTGTACGCTTACACACAAACACATGCACATACACACCTGGAGGCGTGTAGGTGTCCATGGAGGTTTGACCGATAAGCGAGCGCCTCTTGGATGGCAAAAGCACGGCCATCTTTCTCTCACTGTGTCTCTCTAGCGCGGCCTGAACAGCTTCTGAATGCACATCTGATGGAAAGAGAATGTTTAAATATCTCAGTTTTTAATTATTAACTGTAGCTTAATGCCAATAATATAAATATAATATAAAATATAATAAAAACTCTCCACCATCTATGGTGAATTCAGTCCTGCTATTATCTCACCTGAGCGGTAACGTTCATCCCTGGAGCCAGTGGATCGTCGCCGCTGGTAGCGTGAGGATGAGGAAGACGATGAAGAGGGTGTGACAGGAACACGACGCTCCGCCCCTAACACGGAAACAAATTAGTACCAAAACATTGCATGTGTCTATAAGTCTGTGAAGAGGTCTGTGTGTGTCTGTATGCTTTCGTGTAACAGTCTGTTTGCGTTTATTACCTGGTGTGTGAGGTAGGTAAGCTTGCAAAAGTTTGGATCTCTTTTTCTCATAGCCCTTCTGTGTGATGTCACCTGCAAAAAATAAGACCTATTAATTAATTAAGATCTATTGCTGAATTATTGTACAGACTGAATAGACAAGCAAACAGCAAGATAATCTCATAGATGTCCATTGATTTTTTTACCAAGCTAATCGCATTGTTATATTTTGTTATTGTGTTATGCCCAAGCCCTACCCTCAAACCTAACATTATTATTAGAATTAACTAGTGAGCATAACCTAAAATGTTATTTGTTACATATTTTATTATACTTGTGAGACCATTTCTCTCTCTCTCTCTCTCTCTCTCTCTCTCTCTCTCTCTCTCTGTCTCTCTCTCTCTCTCTCTCTCTCTCTCTCTCTCTCTCTCTCTCTCTCTCTCTCTCTCTCTCTCTCTCTCTCTCTCTCTCTCTCTCTCTCTCTCTCTCTGTCTCTCTCTCTCTCTGTCTCTCTCTGTCTCTGTGTCTCTCTGTCTCTGTGTCTCTCTCTGTGTCTCTCTGTCTCTCTCTCTCTCTCTCTCTCTCTCTCTCTGTCTCTCTCTCTCTCTCTCTCTCTCTCTCTCTCTCTGTCTCTCTCTCTGTCTCTCTCTCTCTCTCTCTCTCTCTCTGTCTCTCTCTGTCTCTCTCTCTCTCTCTCTCTCTCTCTCTCTCTCTCTCTCTCTGTCTCTCTCTAAATGAAACCATATAGGAAAAAGATTTCCATTTCATCAGACACGAATGAACACACACAGGAATACTCAGTGGACACTGCATCTGCAATTAATATTTCGGTCCTTTGTGTAAATTTTATATTAAGTTTGTGTCCAGATTCTGGTAAACAAACACAAGTCTAAGCATGCAGCATCCCGAAATAATATCACAAATGGTATCCATGGAAACATAGGAGCGGTACCCCCCTTCAGAGACCAGCAGGAAATTAAGGTGTTGAGATATATATTCTTCACAAATCAGGATGGAAGTTATTTATAATAAAACACATTCAACATACAGATTATGTTTAACTGCGCACACAGACCTGAAGGGAAAAACAGAAACCATCCACAAACTGAGTTATTGGGTCAATCTACACAGACCTTTACATAATAAAGAAGCACAAAAATAAAAAAATTGAAAAAAAAATCGAATGCTTAATCCCATAATCAAATCCCAACTAAATACACACAATAATTTTTTAAAACACTTTCATTGGCCATTTTAATAAATACGATGGCTTGTCAAAACAAACAACCAAACATGTGGCTGCTCTATTTAGCAAGCGTGCAGATAACATCACGCCTGTTAAGTTGCTTCTGGACTATCGCATCATTAGGAAAGGCACGTTATGGCATAAGATCTGAGCAAATGAGTGTGGGAGGGTTGTTGGTGCGAGGTTTCTCAGAAACGGTGGACCTCGTGGGATTTACATGCATCAGTTCACTGAGAACGCTGTGTGAAATCAGCCAGACCTTGTGAGAGAAAACACCTTGTTAAACTGAGCTCAGAGGAGCTGACAATGAAGCTCTCTTTATAACATGACGTTTGTGCAAAACGTCATTTAAACATATTAAGCTTAGAGAAACAGGTTCAAGAACTGAAATTAAAGCTGATGTGTAATCATCAAAACTGGATGCAAGTACTTGGACAAATGTTGATATGCGTTGCAAATATAAAGGTAGCGGGTCGGAAATGTATATAAATATTATGGATTTATAGTGAAGTAATGCTTTTTCTTAGCTCAGTTATCTTAGTTATCTCAGTGTAAACAGTGTCTCAAATGTTCCCTGCAAAATAGAAGAATAAAAATAGAAACAAATGAGATAATTGTGACATACAGTAAGAGTCAAGCTATAAATAAATGTGGCAAAGAATTTGGTCTTTGAAGAGTTAGATGAGAAATGTTTCTCAGATTTTGACCAATTTAAGCTGATTCTCTGAGGAGGCACAGGTGATATTATGCTATATAGAACAATTCCATGTAAATGTCAACCTTACCTCTCTGTTAATGTTAAAGCTTTAGTCACATCCTTAACATCCAAAATATTTATTTTACGTTCTATGAAAAGACAGACCTTTGCAGTGCTTGGGTATTATTGCTTTAGGTTTGTGTATTTTAACGCACTGAAATCTTCTCTTTCAAAAACCTCTTTTTTGTCATGTCCATACTGCATGGATAATTTAACATATAAAGTCTATAGACTGCTATTTTTCTGATGTAGACTGATGTAGGAAAATATTAACAGATGGCTTGATATAATACATATCTGAGAATTTTTCCTTTTAAGTTTGGATTGCAAATGTCACATGATCCATAGCACTGAAATTGAAGACAAATTTGACAAGCTCTCATCAGAGACAATTGAGGCATTAAATCTCAGTTTGTGGTATTTTTCATCCTCATAGGTCACTTCTCCAGCTTTTAAACAATCATTTGAAGCTGAATTATACGCAGAGTCATAAGGTTCATCATAAAGCCTGATCCACATTTACATTTGGCAATGTTAAGCAATGTTCCCATAACTTGAGCTTGAGGGGTTTATATGTTGCAGTGGACTGCAACTTCTGCTGTGCTGTGAGAGAGTTCAGCCTTCTGGCTCAATCACACAGCAGTGATCATGACATGAATCGCATGATAACGTCAGCAGAACAGTCGTTTGTGTTCAGCACAAACAACATTCACATTTGACCTGAAACTCTTATTATTGATCAATTGCAAATTGGTTTGTTTCTTTGGCTTTTCAAAATAAAACCAAACTAACTGATATTTTACACTCAAACCATGACCAAAACACAGGGAATAATTTGATGGAAGTACACTGTGTTTGTGGACATTCTGTCTAGGTCATGTAACAAACCGATTAATTCGATCATTGTCATAAATCACTTGTTTCAGCTTTGATAAAACAATAATGCAATATGCAATGATGCATGCTGATCATGCTGATAAAATAACGATTACATTTATTATTATTAAAATCCTGAATCAACCCAAAATCCATTCTATTTTAGGAATGACTTAATTTATGTAACTGCTTGTAATTTTCATCAGAGGGATGGTCACCTCTGTGTATCTGGCCGAAGTCCTTCAGGTTTCCCAGTAAAGTTGTAAGAGTAGCAGGTGAGAGCTTAACCCACAAACTAATGTCACTGGCATCATAACCAGCAAAATAAAACTGTATGTAGGTCAAGTGTTACATACACACTGCTGCTCTGTGCGCCTCCAGCTCTAAATGAATGCAAAAGCATGAAAATTAGCAAAGAACTGGATTCTTTAGAGAGTATGAAAATGACTGAAATAATGGCAATATTTATGATAGCACTCTTATTTAAGAATAATGATTAGGTCTTAATAATAATTGAAACAATAATAACAGGAAATGGCTATTTAAAGCAGTAAGCTGTGTGTGTATGTATACCAGTGAGAGAGAGAGAGAGAGAGAGAGAGAGAGAGAGAGAGAGAGAGAGAGAGAGAGAGAGAGAGAGAGAGAGAGAGAGAGAGAGAGAGAGAGAGAGAGAGAGAGAGAGAGAGAGAGAGAGAGAGAGAGAGAGAGAGAGAGAGAGAGAGAGAGAGAGAGAGAGAGAGAGAGAGAGAGAGAGAGAGAGAGAGAGAGAGAGAGAGAGAGAGAGAGAGAGAGAGAGAGAATAAAAATAACATCATGATGGGCTTTTGGACAGCTGCAATTGCAGACTTCCCATGACAACCCCTCAAAACATACATACACTAACATTTAGTATTAAAGATCTGATATCTATAGAGATTTTTATATTATTTACATTTTGCCTTTTGCATTTTAGATTTTATAAAAGAAGCTGTGGGCTGGACAACATTAGAGAAGGAAGGTAAACATAACCCAACAGCTCAAAATAGACTTATAGATTATAGATTTTGCTTTAAAATATAGTTGAAGAGCAGGATTTCTCAGCTCAAACGAACAATTCATTTATTACATCAACCACAAAAACTACAATAAACACGGTTCTCTGCCAACTCCACATTCCCAGAGTCTCTGCACACTTTGACACACATTATCACAGCTCATGACTAAAGCCCCTCTTACCATTGTGTACAGACAAGTACAGACTGTAAGTACTGAAACGGGCAACCCATTCAAAACAATAAAACAACATCTTACATGGCAAAAACATTGGATTGCGAACACAAGCTGCTTGTTTACTGTATGTACAGCACACTGTCTAGTAGCACCAAATGGGATTGCCAAAATAACGACTGTGTCCAAGCAGGTTCCCTTCCAGGGAAATAACATTGATTCTCTGTGATTCTTTTACAAAGAATATAAGCCGGCTGCTTATACATGTGACCCAGTCTGTAAAAACCCAGCTAAAGTCATTTTTTGTGATTTTTCTGTTTTCTACATAATGAGAATATTCTGTGAGAATGTAACATTGATATCTTTAATATTGTCTGAGTAAATGCCATGTCATTGAAATTGAAATTATAGTGACATTAATAGGTGACGTCAAACTTTGATGCTCGTTATCTCAGAATTAGACTTTAGCCTGGTTTTCACAGACTGGGTCACATATGATTGAAAAATGATTGACAGGTCAGAATGATCACGCTCCTCCTCCTCTTTGTGTATTCTACAAAATAGTATTACACCTGAAGGCACATTAGATAAAGATAGAAGATAAAAAAGATTATTATTTTAAAACTGGACATTCATTTTATTTGGCTTTAGTTAACATTATTCCCATATTGGAAAGAACTTTAACATTTTAGAAAGCATCTGATCATGATCAAAAATCTGTGTAGTGCAGGATGAGTCATCAATAGGTTTTTCAGTTTTCCAGAAACAGAAAGTCTGTAATGTACGACTTAAATATCTTAAATATGCATGTCTGCTTATATTTTGTCAACTTTGTGTAGGAGTACAAAAATATATAACCTCAAAACACACATGGATGAAAAGCCACAACATTCCAACTTGCTTTCACAGGATCATTAGACATAACACAACATAAATACATGGTTAAACTCTGCATGAGTGCCTTAATGCAAGTATTACACTGATCAGTGAAAGACCCTAATCCTGCAGGATGACTCTTCTGCCCTCGTAAGTCTTTGTCCCCAGAACCAATCAGAACACTGCATGAAAGACTGTAAACCAATGAAACAATTGCCTGTAGCCAAGAAGGCCAATCAGATGACAGCATGTGTGGAAACTAGGCCAGAAGCCAAAGCAACAGAAGAGTGACAACAGATGCCACAACCCATATACACATATACAAATCGGATATTGTAATATATAACATGCTCTTGGATTTACATCTCATACATGCTAATTTATGAAAACATATAGAGTTATAGGACAAATCTGACACTGGCTGATATGCACCAGTCTAAATTATTACAAGTACTACACAGCTACAAAACGTAATGCATTCTGGGAAAATATTTCCTCCTGAAGTATTCTACCCCATTTCACTGAACCGGGTCAGGAGTCAATGAGAGCGCTCTGAACTGTTTGTGCAGGAGTAAACATCATGACGGAGGGAAAATTCTTTAATATCTGATTTAAGTATACAAAATAACAGAGCGCTGTATCATGCACAGAAGAATGGTGGCAGATGTGCCCTAATAAGGGGAATCATCCAGCTCTGTGTCTCTCTGTTAGGATAAAATGATGCAATCTACATGAAACATTAACCTTAAAAACCCATGCACATTTCTGTACTGGCCATGTGGCACTATTGTCTTTATCAACCCACTCACAAATACCAGTTCAAATTTCAAATGTTTATGATTAGTTTGTTCTAAACTTACTTGTCATACTACTGGAGTACTTAAGTGCAAAACTGCATTTTCTTAAGGTTAACAAAAAGGCTATGTCCAAGTTATAATCTCTTCAAATAATCTAATCTATAGATTACCAGAACAAAAGTGATTAACCAATATAAAATGTATGAATGTATTGGAACAACATTTACAGAGGTAGACTCTGTACAATTTCTCTTTCTTCGCCACAGTTTTAAAGCAAACATACACTTAGAAAGAGTTCAAAGACAATCTATGTATACATACTGCACTGTCTTGTTGTTGTTTATAATGTCATATTAAAAGCAGTGTTTATATTTTCAGATTTCGATATTTTCCTGATTTTATTATTTTCCTAGCACCTTACTTTAATGCTGATTGTTTGTTGTTATTGAGATATTTTATATTTCTTGTCACTGCTTGTTTCATGTATAATGTTGGCAATGCAGTAACTAATGACAATTATGTGTGTGTGTGTGTTTGTGTGTGTGTGTGAGAGAGACAGAGAAAGAGAGAGAGAGAGAGAGTGTGTGTGTGTGTTTAGTATGCCCCAAAACTTAGTAAGTAAACGCGTTACTGATTATATCACGACACAACCAGTAAAGGTGAAACTCAGCAGAAACTATCGCAATGTCTCGCGCATACCTGCATCACTTATAACTGATTTACGTGCCCTATATATTCAGCAGAGGCGGTGGCCCTGTTACATACAGCTCACTGGAGTGCAGAATGGAAAGAAACTATGAGACAGACAGCTTGTAAATACATTATCAGCTGGAGTGCATTAAAATGATATATTTCTATCCTAATTCAAGGTCACCGGAAACGCTAAGTTCGATTTTGCACACAAACACGCGCTAGTTTAAATCTGATACATGTATCAAGCGCACCTCTCCGTATGTGGTTCACTTTCTCCCACCCTGTTCTGGTAATCCCCTTATGACTGACGGGCAAACGGGCAACTCACCCTCTGATAGCTCCAGTTCCAGCTCCGCGAGCCGTGCTCGCACCTCTAAGGGCAGCGGTAACGAATCACGGTCTGCCATTGCGATTCCAACACATCAGAGACTCTGTTCCTCACCGCGTCTCGGTGTCAAACGTGTATTTCACGGTGCAAAAATAGACCGCATGAGTGTGCGCGATGCGTTGACAGCGAATCAAGTCGCTTTACTCGAGCGCCATTTCCGGTGGGATTTTTCTGTATGAAGACGTCCTGCCCGTTTTCACTTGTGATTCCGGAGTGTTGCGGTACACGGGAGTGAAGCCAGTGTTTCCACTGCGGTGCCACCGTGCCCGCTGTTGCCGTCTTGCTCACGTGACCTTGGTGTTCAAACCCAGACGAGAGCGACAGAGCGCGCGCGCACCGACTGTTAACGGAAAGCGGCAGCTGTGAGGGCATATAACGATCTCATCAAACACGCCCAGGGTCAATGTGGGGGCGTTTAAAGCATCAACATTAGTCATTTTTAAAGGATAATATTAATGTTCTCAGTTATACTATTTTTACGAGACATAACCAAGTGAAAATGGCACAATTCGTCAAAATAAGTGAATCTCCTCAAACGATGTAACACGATTTTTATTATTTTAAAATGTTTTTTTATTACGTATTTGTTTTTTAATATTTTTTAAGAAATTAATTGGAAAAAATGACAAAGTTGACATTTGTAGTGGCTATAATGCCTCCTGCTGGCCAGCAGTGGTACTAAATAATATGGCAAAAGTGCAGTAATGCAGTGATGTACAAATACTTGTGTCTAAAAGATATTATTAATTAAATTCTTTTACATTTGGGAATAGACGTTGTCGATTCATTTTTATGGCATTACCATTACTCCTGTCAGAACTGTTCTTAATGTCTATATTTTAAATTCTGTCTATATTGTACCCCTGTCTAAGTCTGGTATGTTGTATTATTGTGTATAGTGGATTTGTTCTGGTAAATTGTATGTAACACTCTTTAAAACTTGTTTAAAACTTAGAAACTGCTTAAAAATGTCAATGCTTGTACACTTTGTGCCAATGATGTGACAATAAAAACGTGAACTGAATTGATCATATTTCTCAGAATTGCTGTTATTATATTAAAAACATATATTTACATTTATTCATCACATTAGGTAGCTGTGTAAACCTAAGATGTTTATCCTACAAAATCATGTAAACCAGATGTACTGATTCAATTACATTTATTGTTTATACATTAATTATATATTGTTGAGAAACATTTACATTTACATTTAGGCATTTAGCTGACACTTTTATCCAAAGCGACTTACAAATATTAGGAGAAAAGAAACAAATAAATGTCTATTTAAATCATCTAGCAACTGTGCGTGGATGTTTTCTGCTTAACATATTTGCCCTTAGCTTAATACAAATTGACAAATAAGACAAGTTTCCTCTCTCCCCTAGTGCATGAATTAATGAAACATGAAAATAATAACTTTGACCTCTACCTTAAGAATACGTTAAGGTGGGTCAAGGTTCAAGGTACTTAGTTTATTACCTGTTAAGGTCTAAAGTGCATTTAGACATACACAAAGCATATTGTCTTTATAAGGACACAGACAGTAACAATCACTTAGGAAAGCTGTAAATCAAAACATCCATTCATTTATAAGACAGAAGCACCAAATCAACCTATGATGAAGATAATATCAGCAAATGTGACACAACAGCTCAGAGAGATCTGTGAAAAAAACAGACAATTTCAGCTTAAATCCAAAAGACACGTAAATGCCTGTGCACAATGATTTGACCAATCACAGAGAAGACATTTACATACGGCTTACCTCGACGGTTTAACTGAGAACCCTTCACATTGTTTTTGACGAAATAATGCCGTAAACAATTGTCTAACGCTGAAACCAAGACGGTTTGATTAGTATAAATATTCTTCATATAAATGTTGTTTTCTGTTCTTTATTCGTCTTCTCACCACAAACGGAAAGTATATCACCCTAGCGGGGCTACATAAGGACAGCTTCCTACTCGGAAAGACAGAGCGGATGGAAGCTTACTGTAGAGGTTACAAACGGAGTGTCAATCACTCATCCAGTCACCTCGGGGAAGGTCTGAGACAAGAGCCAATCGCTGTCCTCACAGGACATCATCTGAATAGATGAGCGAGCGCACAGAAAATGCGGGTCACACCGCGGTGTTCACGCACGAGATGTCGGTATGTGCTCAAATTCAGCGCACCGACTGATGCGATCCCGGTTGACTTGGAAACACTCGCGGCTGGCGCAATGAGTTCGATGTGTGAGCTAGCACACGATGCTAGAACCCAATTCAGACTACTCTCCTTCCGCTCATTTTATAATGAAATAATTTTTTTATTAAAATATAAAACGTTTAAAACATAAGTAATTAAAAAAATACATTAGTATAAAATGTCATTTAGTGTAATGTAATTCTGGAATTGGATATGAAGGTTATTCACGATCCTATTGAAGAACTATTTTTGGCTAATTGGTTCCATAAAGAACCTTTAATATCCACTGAACCTTTCGGTTCTTTGTAGTGGAAAAGGGTTCTTTAGACTACAAAAAGAAAATAAATAAATTGTTCCTTTTACAATTTTTGACCGAATGATTCTTTGGGGAACATCGCTGTGAGAACCTTTTGAAGCATCTTTATTTTTAAGGGTAAAAAATTTGCATTTTTTTCTTTTCCCCAAACATATTCTAGTGTCAAAACTTTAAGCAGCAATGTTTAAATAAACTGCAAAAACGTTTCAAAATAATACTTGCGCACTTGCATGTATTAGTCCATGTAGCCTACTGCTTGATCGCACATAAATGTATGTTTTTGTACATTACACTTACATCGTGTGTCTCATGACCTTTACGTTGTTAAATTAGCCTCATCAGAACATACAAAAATAATCTTCTAGTTTGGTTTATTTTTCATACTCACACATTTAAATTTGACAGCCCTAGAATTAATATTCAGTGTTAACGATTTTATTGTAGTTACTATGGTTACCATGGTAAATCTGGTAGGACGCCCCAAACGCTTGGCTTAGCGCGCGGGTTAAAGGATGGTCCATCACAGAGCAGTTACCCAAACGACTCGCCCGTCAGAAACAGCTTCGTCTTCAACCTTTGCTCGCCTTGCAACGCACACGCATTCGCATCCTAAAGCAGTTATAACGGGCGCGTTTCATGCTTTTGTGAAGGGAGATTGTGTGGTTATGCGTGGTTCGTATCTCGACTACTCGGTGTACCAGCACCGCGCCCGGATGGAAATGTGTCTTCCGGGGAGAAGCTGCTTTCAGCCAACGAGACACCGAGCACAGCACGCCACGCAGCCTGGACATCTGCAGCTTCCCACAGTAGCCTGTGCCTTTCCAGGAACGCATGCGGTTTGAGACACACATCTATGGCCAGACGATACAACCTGCGTCCGTGTGGAGGGTTTAAGGGCTGTGGGAAATCTGACAGAGGCCCATAGGAGCTGAAACTCCAGATTTTGCTATTTCATTCTGATCTTAGTGCCGTCATTCATGGATGTGCACGCAGAGGCGGGTCCGCCGCACGTGCAGACGGTGGATGAGCCACCGGGAGGCGCCACGGTCACTGTCACCACCGCAGAGTTTCAGGTCCGAACGGTACCGGGGTGTGATGGCGAGATCAGCGAGGATGAGCTGCAGTCGGAAGCTGGAGCCCAAACACCTGCGGCGGTCGATCCGATCACAGAGATCGATAGCGAGGATGGTGCGCGTGCAGACGAGGACAGACCGACCGATCGGGATGTAGGGACGAGAGCGGGGAAAACGGAAACCGTGGGCTACAGCTGCAGCAACGAAAGCTGCATCCCGACACCAGGCTGTCGGATCTGCTTTCAAGGAGCTGAGCAGGTAAAGACGACCGCAGGGCCGTTTACGCAGACGGCGAAATGCGTTCTGCGTTATCTGTAATTGCGTGAACGATTTGGCTTTTGCTTCGCTTCAGCCGTGTTCTCAGTCATTAGCGTTGTGCGTTAAATACCTCAACTGTTTCCTGCGTTTTACTTTATGCCATTGTCTACTGTAGCTAAATGGCCCTTAAATAAAATACATTTTTGATGCTCGTCCATTTCTTAAAATTGTTATGTTAAAATTTATGTAGTCATCATGACTGACATCAGTAATGCAAGTCAGGAGGCACCCGGCATCTATCTTTTTTGACACTTGACATGTTTGAATATGCCCGTTTTTTCACATCAGCTATTTGACTCTATAAAAAAGACACAAATTATTAACACATAAATAAATATATATTTTATAACATGAATACAACATAACAGTTTGATTACAACACTGTTGACAGTTATCTTTACATTTAATAGTGGTAATTGCAATAATGCCATGTATTTCATATTTTTCCTCTTTACTGTTTAATATCAATTTAACTTTATTTCTATACTTTTCTTATGTATTTCTTCTGCTAAAGTGTATTTTTTTTAAATACAGTTAAGTGTAATTGTTTGCGAATCAATGAGCTCGATGTCATCGAAGAAAATTGTATCTACAAATTCAAGACCGTGGAGAAATACTACACACAAGAAAGCACTTTTGCACTTTTGCGTTGGTCAGATTCATTCATTGATTTATCAAGCGTTAGAACTGTAGTAGACGAGACGTAAAAATTGTAAACATATCTTAAATTTATGACATTCCTACAAACAGATGCTTTAAACAGACTGATCTGAGTAGTCTGTGCGTGCATGTGTGTGTGTGAGAGAGATGTCAGATCCATTAGAATACCTGCTGCTTGTTTCATCTCTAATGGTTTTCACTTCCTGCAGCTAATGCGCTTTCTCAAGACGCCTCGTGCGTGTGCGCGTGTCTGTGTGTGCGTTTCATTGTGTTCTCAGACTCATTATAGATCTAAATGAGGATGTTTCTGAAATTATTCATGAATCTACAGATCAATCATTTCCTTTTCACTCGCACAAAGCCAAATCTCTGTCATTATTCACATTCTGGCCACTTCGCTTGTTTTCCTCATTCAGAGAACAGACTCTTGAGTATCCGCTTCCTTGTTAATGGTTTGACTCACTTAGTTCCCATCAGTATATTTCCCACAATTCCTTTTCTACAATAAAGTCAGCCACACTGTTACGTAGTCAGACTGGTTTGTAGCATGACAGCCTTCAGCGAATGGTGTGTTTTGTGTTTTGATACAGGGTGAGCTGCTGAGCCCGTGCCGCTGTGCTGGTACCGTCCGGCATGCCCATCAGCAGTGTCTGCTCAAATGGATTAGTGAGAAGGGTTCGTGGAGCTGTGAACTTTGCAACTACAGATTCAACATACTGCCTATACATATCAAACCACCACAACAGGTAGACACACAAAAACATACACGAAAATAGAGATGAATACTGATGATATCCATTCATCAGTATCAGCATATCAGCCAGGATAAGTTAGTTGTGCATTAGTCTGATTAAAACAATATCTGTGGTAGATAATATAAACCATTACAAAATGTACATAATCTGTTTACTGTACATTATATAGTACGATTTCATTTAAAGCATGTACATAAAATTGATATGTATGTTTGTGTGTTTTGTCAGTGGCAGTCTGTCACGATGACTCTGGTGGAAAAGGTTCAGGTCATTGCAGTGTTCCTGGGTGGCGTCTTTCTGTTGGCTAGTGTGTCATGGTTGCTGTGGTCAGCACTGAGCCCGGAAGCGCTATGGCAACGCAGTGACATCCTGTTTCAAATCTGCTACGGCATGTATGCTGTCATGGACCTTGTGTGCATTGGTGAGATACGACAATCGATTAGTTATTATAAATGTTACAATTTAATGTGGAAAAAAGCACTTATTGTGGGTGTTTATTTGTGTGTCTGTGTGTTGCAGGTCTGATTGTTCATGAAGGTGGTGCCGTGTACAACGTGTTTATGCGCTGGCGAGCAGTTAACCTTCTCTGGGACGTTCAAAACTATGATAAAAGTCGCGACCTGGACAACACACACGGACCACATCGCAACCTGTGGTTGCCTCTCACGCACACGCACACAGTCTCGCACACACAATCGCACACCACCCGACTGGAGTCATCGCCTCGGTGCCCCTTCCATCTCTTCTCCATGTGCCTGAACGCGACCTCTAACCTCTCCCCACAGGAGCAAAGCTCAGGTGAGCTTGTTGTTCGGGTCACGTCAGTCTGACCTTAAATGAACTCATTCAGGGACCAATTCACTCTCCCTAACCAATGGGCAAATTCAGTGTTGGGAGGAGCCTTACTTGAAAAGCACTTTAGAAGATACATGAACCGAATCAAATACGGTATTGTATGATGTTGTATTGAATATTGGAGCAAGTTTTCTGGATTTCTGTCACCGAGTCCGCATCAGCCTACAACACACAAACGCACTCATAGCATCTGCAAAATAGTATTGCTGTTAGACAAATGAATGTTTGTTGAAAACCAACTTTGGTCTTACGTTCAGGTTTTTCATCATTGCTGTTTATTGTGCTCGATTTTAAAGCGACGCAGCACTTTTTATACCCTCAAAATGGATCTTATGCATTCAATCTGTCAAACGCTGTGTCAGAGCTTTCTCTAGCATCCCAACATCTCATATTGTGTGTATTACAGCAAAAACAGACTCCAAAGAGGAGTATTAGTCATTTCAAGTACAGTAAGTAATTGGGCTGATGGTTAACTGGTATTGTTAGTAACACAAAGGCTATAGATTTAAATACTGCAGGTGATCATTTACCTGGTTGCCAGATAATTTGTCATTTAAAGTAAGAAATTAATTACTTGAATGCAGGTGCATATACGGTAAACATAATTCGAGTAAAAAAAAAGAGAAATATATGTTTTAGCATTATAAGCACATTGAAAGCTTTCTTGAAGGATCATCACAGTGGTTCCAGCCCAATTTTTTTGCAAAATTTGGGAGAATTGTGTTTTAAAAATCCATCATTGTCTGCATGTTTATTTATGAAATATTTTTGCTAATTTAATGATCTTAATGTTTAAAATCCATAAATCCATTGTGTACATTTCCCCCCCGAAAATCAATGCATGTACAGTGATTCTTATTAGATCTATACTTCAGCTGCTTAATATCCACGTTAAGCTGGTGTGCTTGGATAAGTGTCAAATCCTTACACACCTATAAACTACAAGAAATCTAATAACGTCCACTTCAAAGTGCTTTCACTAGTAAAGTTTCGAACAGATCATCATCCCGATTTGTAAAAAGTAAAATCAGAAGACGCTGGAAAACTTGACCAGCACACATTATTTGGTGCTAATCCATTAGCATAACCTACAAAAGATTTCATTCAGATGGCCCTGGAATGTTCAACCGGGATGTTTCTCCATCAGACATATTGTTCTGTACTGCACAAAGAACGAATTGGTTCTGGATGTACATTTTAATGAATGTAAAAGCCTTTTGAATTTTGTTACATTTATTGCCTATAAACTAATACACAGTAAAGGTACAAAATGGGAAAGATATTCCTGTTGTTTTAGTCTTTTTTTTATAGGCTCAAAGTACAAAAATAGTAGGACCAGAGGAAGTTTGGGATAATTCCAATAGTATTATCAAAGTCCTGCAGTTACACAGAAAGATTTAGAAAATATACAGCTCCAGAAATACAGAAATATATAACATAAAATATAAACATTGCACATATTCACTGTCACGTACAAAACAAAAAGACATGTAGGGCACTCTGTGTGTGTGTGTGTTCACATATGGATGTATATTTGGGTATGTTTTTAAAGGCACTGATTATTTTTGACTGGAGTTTCTGCCTGCAGAATTCCAAAGAAATGTGATTGGACTTTAAAATGTTAGAAATACAAAATATCAGGAAATATTAAGGCAACATACAGGGCTCAGTGAACGAACTGTATGCATGGCACAGTTTGTAACACAGCAATCCCACAACTGAATGTGTGTGTGGGGGTACATGATAGTGTCTGTTTTGTTTTGTCTTTGGTTAACATGTTCTGCATTTTGTAATTAATCTGTCCTGTTTGCTTATGTATGTTACCTTAAAGGCACATTTACTATTAGAGTTTGCATGTGTGTAAAATATACTGGCGATGAAGGTAAAGGTCAGAGGTCACCAGTTGCTCCCTTGGCTGCTGATGGACTGACAAGTGCTGAAACGTTTCTTCACTATTAGACTGATGTAAGCCTTCATGAGCTTTGCGATGTCCATAACCTACACAAAGATAAAACAAGAGAGTAATTTATGGCGGTAGAAAGTTTTTTTTACTCATTTTATATTTTCTTACTGGAAAAGATGTGGTTGTTTATGTAAAACCAGTGTTATTGGTGGTTGCCAGAGCAGTGTTATGTGATTGCTAAGATGTTCCAGATAACATTCGTACCATGTTGGTGTTGAAGAGCAGCTCGCGTTCCTCCACACTGATTTTGTAGACGCTGGGCTGCGGTGCACCAAAGGACAGAATGACCTCATAAGGAAAGACCTCCAGAGGCCACGCCTCTCCACGTTTGTATACACACACACCCTTACGGCTCACTCCTAACCACAGCTCTCCAGGATACGCACCATCTACACACTGAATAAAAAATGTCATTTAGCATTCCTTCTGACTGATAAAACATTTGCATGTGTGTGTGTGTGTGTATTCTCACCTCCACATTAAAGAGAGTCGATCCATACCCCTCCCATTCCTTAATAAGACTCATGTATTTTATCATAGCTTGCTCCTGCTCCATTCCCTGTAGTTTACGCCATTTCTCCACCAAACAACTTATCAGCCCAGCCTTCTCATCTTGTAGCCACGCCTCTATGGCTGCAGGCCCCTCCCCTTGGCGCTGTCGTCCCAATGACCCTCTGAAACTCCTCCTCAGCGTGCCTTCCAGGAAACTTCCCCTCTTCCTGTCTGTGGACGGTGTGGCGCTGCCGTTTGCAGATGCAAAGGTCCGTGCGGACTGCTGTACCCGAGCACGCAGACGGGCCATAGGAAACACCTGCTCCAACTCAGGCAAAGCATTCTGGGTAGTGTAATCTCCTAATAGATACTGCAGGCGGAGAGCAGCCAAGAACTGCAGCGTCTCCTCTGGGGCAGGATACTGACCTCTAATAACAGCTTCATGAGCCTTAAAGAGACACAGAGAGACGTTTACAATATAGATATCAACTGCTAAAAAGCTAATAAGATATTTAAGGGCGGCATCTTGGATTTTTTAAGTCTTATATAATTTTGCTCTTCTTGTTCAAATAAACATATTTTTAAGAATGTTTGAATATTCTTAGTGAACAAGACAAATGTGGATTAAGAAAATAGTGACTAAATTCAAACCTGCTCAAACATGAAGGCAAACTCCACACTATCTGCAGGAACGTTTTCAGGTTCACAGAAGCAAAAAAGTTTAAAATAAAACTTCCAGCCCTCTCCTTCCTCTCCTTTATTCGCCAACCTAAGAGAGAGAGACATGATTAAATAAACTTTATATATTTAATTTATATTTAGTATTTGATTTTAATCCCACTATGATTTCAATCTTTGTCAATAAGATTAATAATATTAAAGTTATATCTGTGAAAACCAAGCTTAAGTCTGAAAATCAAATTATGAGATAACCAAGTTTGATTTCACCTACAAATATCACTATGATTTCAATTTTTCACATTACTCATTACATCCATATTAAAGAAATCAATGTTGTATTTTTACAGAATGTTATTTACATTATGTAGGATGATTGTATGTAGAAAACAGTAAATCACAAAATATAAGTTTAGCTGGGTTTTACCGACAGAATCACAGTATGATGAAGGTTTTTAGGTTAGACTCACTTCTCAAACTTGGCGAGGACGTCTGCCACCACAGTCCTGCTCTCTATGGCTCTATCTGTGTTGTCATTATGTTCAAACAGAGCAAACATGTTCTTACAGTCCTCCATGGAGAGACCTTTCAGCAACTTCTCCACTACCTGATAAACAACAAATACACACAAGGATTAACCTGGGTGTGAATCTCACATTTAAATTCATGTTTTTGGTGTGTGTATACCTCTCCTGCAGTCGTGTGCGAGTTAATGGTGATTTTGCAGGACCCTCCCCCATGGCAGTAAACGGTTGATGTCATTTCCTGTCTGCTGAGAATGGCCCTCAGCTCCTCCTGTGAGGGAACATACTCTCGGCCACGCACACGCCTCAAAGCATCTTGGGAAAATGCAGCATAGCGTTCCATCTCTGTTCCCGGGTAGAGCTCTCGTGTCCTGAGGAAAGACATCGGTCGTGATGGTCACCATAGTTACACCTAGTGATCTCTTCCTCTCATTGGTCAAATCTCAAAATGCATATAAACTCATGCATTAATTAAACACATCATCTCTCTCTCTCGCCAATATTCTCTCTTTACGCTGACCGTGCTAAATACTTCAAAAGGACATACTCTCACTGACCTCTTAAGGTGAAATTTCAGGTATTTGAGAATGCTTCTGGAGGAGGGGCTAAACGTGCAACACATGCACGCTACGATTCGCCAGCCACTGATGTGGGCGGGTCCCGCCGGCTTCGGGGGGTGTGCCGTCTGTTTGATGAGCTGGCAGAAGAGTTCATCTCTGAGGGGTCGCAGGTCATGAACTGTCTGCAGGAGACTCTGGATGTGAGGTATGGGAACGGCCTCGTTTTCCAGCTGATGAAGAACACTGAAGAGCTTCAGGGCTTCAGCCTGTAGTGTGCCGTAGCTTCTGCCTTTATCGGCTAAAACACATACACATATTGAAAGTGAATATGAAGGCTTGGTTGTATCTGAGTTTTTGTGTTTTAAAAGTGTGTGTAAATCACTCACAGCTGTGCTGGGTATCTCCATACGGTAAAGGGAGCAGTGCTGTGTGTAAAGGGTGGTGTGTGTAACGCAGTATTGGGTTCCTCTTATAGATCTGCTCCACTACCTCGGAATTCAAACAGTTCTCCTGAGAGAGATTTATCTTCAATGTTAGTTTTTGTCACACCAGGACTCATTCACGGTACATTTGTCAAGCATATGTGTGCGTTTGTGTTACCTTAATGTCCTGTATAAGTTGCTGTGTGTGTGTATCCATGAGTGGTTTGCTGTCGATGACGGTCTGTACAGCGCTGGCCCATCGACTAGCCTCTGTCTGCAGTTTAGAGTATAACCTATATGAATGTTTGCGGCCAAACACGCTCACATTCCAGTAGCCTAAACGCAGAAAAAAAAAGGACAGAGTTTGAGAGAGAGTTGATGATGTCTTGTGCAACTGGTATATTTGTTTTTTATGTACACATGTGTGTTGTGTGCTAACCGGTCTCTTTGAAGACTCTCTCATCAGGGACGATCACAGAACACAGGCTGTTAAGCACTAGAGAGCCCAATTTCAGGGCGTTTCTCTCTGAACTTTTATAATAATCTACAGAATTATGAGTCAGCACGAACCAGCGCTTCTTTAGTTTCAGATTCCCACGACTGCTGCCGCGAATCTCTTTATACAGCCAACCTGAAATCCAAAGAAAGTAATTGAGACATTTCAATTTCTTGATTTTAAAGGATATGTTAAAGGAACAGTTTGATGTTTAACAGTTTGAAAATGTTTAAGAATTGGTATGGATGAAGAAAGTCATACAGTTTTATTACTGTATTTTATACATTTTAATAATCAGACAGAATTATTACTTTCTAACAAAATATTCCTTCCGACGGTTTATAATTGAAGTTTATAATTTATCAATAAATGTCACATACAATAAGCATCATGGTGCTTTTCAAACCCTGCAGCACACAACAGTATGCAGATGATTAAATAATACCTACTCATCCAGTTCAATGACATCATCATGAAAATGTTCATCTTTCTGTACACATGATAGTTTATTAATTTGTTTATTATTACCTGTTTGAATTCCAATAAGGTAGAAATATTACAATCATCCCACTAATAAAATTTGGGCATGGCTATGTGTGAGCAAGGTGACCTCTCACCTCTGATGATGAACTCTTGACCCTGTACACGTGTGTCTCCTTTAGTGCGCTGGAGAAGCGTGATCCAGTGATGCATTTCCTCCGCTGACTCCGCCATGCAATGTAACACCCGATGAGCTGTGATTATCACAAATGAGTTTGGCCTGGAGAGACGATAAAAAGTGAGAAAACATTTGGTATTTTGTAACACAATTTTATAGTATTTTAACTTGTCTCTGGTAACTGAAAAGCAACAATCCACTGAACTGCCTTCTAAAGATTTTGTATTAAATCGTCAGAATTAATAAAAATGTCTTTTGTGTGTTTGAGTTTAACCGATCTATGTCTTTACCTTTCTGGGTTGTCTGAGGCACATACAGAGTCGATCATCCCTACATCCAACGTGCCCTAAAAGAAACACACAAACACTTACTTTACATCTTATCTTATCTTTCTATATGTACAGTATAGATGTGCATATTAAACTGTAAGTGTAACTTACCACGGCATTCTGAGGGTTTGCTTGTTCATCGTGCATCTCTCGTATTTCCTGTTCTGTTGACATGTGCACCTGACTCAACACGCTGAACCAATGACTGCACATCAACCATATAAAGACAGCCAGTCAGAAACCTTCAATCAACAGTTTCATACATCACATATCTACCAAAACACTCACCTGGCATCCTCTGCTGTTTCTGCGATGAGGTGGTAAGTTCTCCCCGGCATTACAATGTCAATCCCGTTTTCCTTCCCTGTTACATCAATAATCTCTCTAGAACCACAAGAAGAGAGAGAGACAATAAAAACACAATTTGACAAACTAGTATTTAAAAAAATAATGTAATGCAAGAGTTTTATACTATTGTGGCCTACTCACAACAAAAAATTGACATGTTTATAAAAATAGTGGCAATTAAAATACATTGCTGCTAGATAGCATAAATCTTTTATTAGGGGCTGATATTTGTAATCTAGACATAATTGTCAAGTACATTTTTATATTTATGTTATCAGAGCATTGATTTTACAACACTAAGCCAAGAATTGAATATTAGCCATTAAAATGTAATAATTTATTTGGGGCATATTTAGCTTCCACTTATAACGTTGATGTGATTTTGTGTAACTGCAGAGATCTTACTTGGCTTCGTGCATGTCCAGCATGCCTTTCATCCGTTCCTCTGTGTCATTCTCATAATAGATGATTTTGCTCTGTCGCAGTACGAACCAGCGGCGTCTCCAGTTGCGTCGTGAGAGTGTGGACGAGCCCCCGCCCTTCTTCAGAAGCCAGCCCTGTTTGAGAGCTTCCTGTCTGCTCCGGAACCACAGAAAGGTTTCATCCTTTAACACACACCAGCGACGCTTCCAGGTGTTCAACAGTCCACCTGCAACACACATGCGCCATTAGAGTAGCATATACAAACCTAGACTTTTTTCCAAAAAGCGTTTATTTTATGGTACATTTAAAACTCCTGTAGTATATATATGTAGCCATTTAGTGCCATTCAGTGTTCCAACAGAAGTATGAAAATTGTAATCTTTCATAATCTGCACAATAAACAACTCTTGCTTACTATTCAAATAAGCAATTGTAAAGAAATAGACAAAAATGGACCCTATTGACTTGACCATTGTAGTTTTTATTCCTACTATGGTTCCTACTATTCCTTTAAAGGGCTAGTTCACCAAAAAATAAAAATTAATTTTTGACACATCATTCCAAACCTGACTTTTTTCCTATGAAACACGAGAAGATATTTTGAGAAATGTGGTTTTGTGTCCACACAATTGGAATCAATGTTCTTTAAATCAACATTTTTCAAAATATCTTTTGTGTTCCGTAGAAGTAATACAGGTCTGTAATGACATGATGATGTGTAAACGATGAAAGAATTTACATTTTTGGGTGAACTACACTTAACGCCACTAATTAAACACACAAATAGAAATAGAAAGTGCATCGTACCTTTAATATAAAGGAAACTGTGGAAGTAGGGGAGAGTAACGCAACTATAGACAGAATCACGTCTGTAAGATTCATCATCTGTGTCAAACCGATCGAAATCCTCTTCACTGTCCTCAAACTGAGAGAGAGAGAAAACACACAAGTACATAGAATTAACAATTACACACAGTATATAAATGCATGAGCTTGTGTGTGTTTTTATCTCCACAAACTTGTGCAGTGTTTGATACTCACTGAAGACTGTTGCCCTTCTGAACTGAAGCGATACGCCCCTGAACTGACGCTGGTGCTGGTTGCAAAGGAGCTGCGGTGGTCACGTGACCAGTGGTCATTGTGAGGCGGGAGGCTGGGTGGTCGCATGATGAGCCCGCCTTCATCATAATCATCAGCATCATAATCAGACTCTTCATCAGGAGGAATTAGCTCTGTCTCCTCTTCCTGCACCATGTGAGAATAGGAGGAGCCGCTGCAAGAAGACGGACCGTAATAGACCAAGGGCAATATGATGGGTGGTGGTGGAGGTGGGAGCATGTGATCGTTGGCGTAAGGATCCTCCTCTGATGAATCATCGCTGGTGCGGATCCCGCTAGTGCGCTGGCCATCCGAGTGGCCGTGCTCGCTGGGGTTCGGCGAGTCTTTAAACCCATCTTCCTCCACCCCCAGTCCTTCATCCACCTCCTCCTCTTCCTCACCACCTTCCTCTCGTTGCGAGTCGCCCGACCCTCCCAGCGAGCTCTCTATGTTGCGCACGCACTCGTCGATCTCATCGAAGTTGAGCGACGTGAGGAACTGTTGCGCGGCCTTGCAGGCTTCCTCCTCCAGTCTGCGCAGCTCCTGATCACGCAGCCGCTGCAGACGCTGCAACGACTGCGCAGTCAGGCTCTGCTCCTGAGCTTCTTTTTGCCGCCGGAGACCTTCAATTTCTCGCTCCAAGCGTAAGATTTCTTCCACTTGGGATGCCTGGTTCACCTCGCTCTCGAACACCGCCTCCAGCACCTCCTCCACCAGTGAGTGCTCGGCTACAGGAACACACTTGGGTGGCGTGTCTTCTGGTGGGATGATATCTGGTGGGGTTGGCTGAGGTGAGAAACTCTTTTTATGAATCTCTTCTTGTAATCTTCGTGCCTCCTCTGCCTACAAGAGGGCAGAAAACACCAACATGTTACCCAAAATGCAACGCAAACTGGAGTCATTTGATTAGGGTGTATTGTGAATTATTATAACTAATACTTTCCTTTAAATGTAAATTATAAAAGATTTTTCAGTAATAAAAGATTTCACATCAATGTCATTTGATATGTAATGTAATTAGGCACATGTATATTGGTGTTTTTGTTTTTTTAAAAACAATTTTACTAACCGCTCGTGCAAGAAGTTCCAACTCCAACCGCTGTTTCTCTCTAAAAAAAAAAAAAAGAGCATCATGAGAATGTTAAAAAACATCTTTTTACAAAGTCTTTTAACAAAAATATGACCCTGTCTGTAAAAACTAAAGTAATATTTTTGTGATTCACTCTTTTCTAACTCATTCTACTTAATGTAAAGAACATTCTGTGAAAATGTAACATTGATATCTTTAATATTGACTGAATAATGACATGTCAAAGATCGAAATCACAGTGATATTTGTAGGTGAAATCAAACTTTTTCATCATAATATGCAAGAAAAAATAAAAGTAGTCCTACTGTTATAATGACAAAACTATATATTATAAAAAATAAACAATTAATGCAATATACAGTCTCAAGGCCAGTTATAAATAATAGCGACTGGTACATTTTCTCAAATCGCTCACTAGGTCAAAACATACATTTGAAACCTTGCCAGAGATGTCTTCCTCACACATCCCTGATTACTGGTGTCTGACTGACTTTATATCCCACAGGATGTGAGACTGCGATATCACAGACACCAAGGTCACAAATAACACAATACTGACTGAAGCTGATTCGCTTTGTAAGCAAGAACAAACAGCTGATGCAGCTACAACAATCAGACGATACAGATAACTGTTGCCAGCTTAGCAATTATTCACAAAAGTTTGGATAGCCAACGTCTATCAGCACCGTTGTTAATCCTCTGCATATCTCTTTTATTACATTATACATATTTAGGCATTTGATAGGAGCTTTTATCCAAAATGACCTCCAATCTATAAATGTATCTTCCTCTGGTATCAAATCCATGACCTTATGTGTCGCTTGCAAGCTCTACCCACAGTCTGAGCCTACGATTATTTTTAACTACTTATTAGTGTACATTACTCATCCATAATTCATATATTCATATGGCAGATGCCCACCTTTCTAATGCCTCCTGTTCTGCTTGTCGTCTCTTCCGTTCTTCTTCCTCTCTCCTCCTCTTCTCCTCTAGAAGGTGAGTGTAAAGTCGGCGTGCCCTTTGACCTCTAAGCCTCTTCTGTAAGGTGACGGTGGCCCAGCGCATCGTCAGGAAGCGCCGGCGCCAATACAGTGCACGGTAGTTTTTCTGAATGACCACAATGCACTGCAGTAGATGCTTGTATTGCCTCCTAGAGACACCAAAGGACAAAGAGATTGAGCTTTACAAGTGTGTGTGTGTACCCATGATTTAAATGGATTATTAAACATACTAATAAATAATGTTTATTTGAAAATGGAGAAAGTTTTGTGTGAGGTATAGGGGTAGGGCGAGGTTTACAGGATACAATATACATTTTGTACAGTATAAAAGTCATTATGTCTACAGAAAGTCCACACAATATATAAAAATAAACGTGTGTGCATGTATGTTTACCGTGCTCTGTAGCCCAGTATATGAGCTTGGATAATGGAAGCTGCTTTAAGCACTTCTTTTTCTCTCTGTTTCTCCAACCGCAGTTCCAAACTTTCTTTCAAAAACACCTATTAAAAAACCCAACCAATCAAAATCATCATTCACACCAGATCCACCAAGCACGATCCAATTGTGTATTGTAAAATCTGTATATCTCTTAGATGCAATCGCTTTACACACAACCTTCAGTACAAGTTAATTTCTTCTACTATTTATGTACTATCCTATTTAGCAGTCTACATAACATTAATCTTTTTTATTTTGTGTGTGAGAGGTCAACATGTAGAAAAATGCAGAAATGCCATAATGTTTTTAAAGTTTTGGAAAATGTTTTCCTTTAAAGGTCCTGTAAATGACAAAATAGCTTTAAAAATTTATTCTCACTTTATTTTTTCCCAGCTGCCATTCAACACTGCTGTTGTCATAAAGCTGCAGGAAGAGCTGGCTCCGCCCCCTGAGGTCATCTGACAAAGCCACGCCCCTCATCAACACATAGTACCTGACAGAAACAAATACTTCATTTGTGGCAGTGAAATAATTTCAAGCATTTAAAATAATGATGTCTCTGTCAGAATACTAAAAACTCTTTCATTTCAAATGGGATGGTGTTTCAAGAAGGTACAGAAAAACTTGAGAAAGTGATGCTCTCTCATTTGACCACATGTTGTGCAATGCATATAGGAATCCATTGACCAGTTGGAGTATGCTTGATTAAACACTAATCCGTCTTTATTCACACCCTTAAAACGGACCTCATTGTCCCGTCTTGTGTATAGGGAGCTTAAAACCATAGAGTTTTCCAATATAAATCCATTCCTATAAACTTAGTCACTCAGAGGACCAACCAAAACAAAACTTTAAAATGTTGTGGATTTATCCAGTTTTAAGTAAATAAGCTTATAATATTTAGGGTGAAATAGTGAAGCAACCTGGAGCAGAAGTCCTTAAATGTTCTCCGAACCGGAAACCCAGAACGTCTGATCTTAACCGTCTCCAACATCCCCGAATATCTCAGCTGGTTGAGGACTACAGACTGTTCAAACTGATCAGGCATCTGCAAGAGACAGAGAAAGAAAAAAAATACATTAGAAATTTTAATTTGGGGATCCCAAAGAATTTGAATTCATTCTTGTTTTAAATATAGATGGATGGATTTGAGTGGATTCATTCTTCAAAACACTAAATAGGCCATCATCACCCCCTTTCCCCGGGACCTTTGACCCTGTGTGGGGGTGAGGTCGGAAATGGGGCGCTGTGATCCCCGCTTCTAAATGTCATCTCTGTGGATGGAGGAATAAAGCTGAGCGACTGACGAATGAAAGTGAGATGAAGAGATGAGTTCTGAATGAGCTCTGTGAGATCGAGGTCAATACCAACACACAAACACACACACACAGTCATTCATTATTGTCAGTGGCAAATTAACATACTGATACATGCAACACAAGTCACAGAAACCAGACAGGATCAATGTCAGTGTGTGTGTAATTTATAGGGGGAGGGCGACCAGTTCAGAAGTTGATAATAGTCAATAAAAAGTCTCTTTAAATCATTCCATCTACTTCCTTTAAAATATATATATATATATGAATTTTCATCTGCTCAAACAAACATTCTGAATAAAACATTCACAAATATTCAACATTAATAAAAACATACACTCAATATTGACAGTATCATTACTTTTTTGCATTTTGCATCATCCATTGCATAGGGTTGTACATCTTAACAGGTAAACCTTTGAGCCATCCGTGTACTTGCAGATCACAATCAAACGCTTCAAATTGTGTGCGAGACAAAGGTACACTTTAAAAAGTAATTAAATTTGATTTTTAAGTTGAATTTTGAATATTTTGAATATTGAGGTATGCACCCCTCTCACACTTTGTTTACGATGAACCATGATCACAAAAATAACACTTGCATAGAAATTCAGACCTCTGGAAAACCTCTCAGCATCTGTCTAAACACCCCCTGCCTCTGTTTCTTAAAAAATCCAGTTTCTTCATTCATTTCTACTGTTAAACACACACTATCCTACTGTAAGTTAAGTGAGTCTAATAACATTCGAGTTCTTACTGTACAGAACCGCGTGGGTTTTCATCCTGTGACCGTCAGTAACTCCAAGTGACTGTATGTCCACAACAAGCGGCAGATCAACTGGTCACTCACACACACATACACACACCCCCTCTCGTCCTTCTCATTCACACACTGCTGGTTACCATAGCGATCAGAGTCATGCTGGGCTAATTTGTGCACAGAGGGGGAAGGGGGTGTTAGAGAGAAATGCATTATGGGTAAAAAGGGGCAGAAGCCACCCCAGCTGTTTACATTCAAATAAAGTGTGAACACAGAATGGACCGACAGAGAGAGAGAGAGAGAGAGAGAGAGAGAGAGAGAGAGAGAGAGAGAGAGAGAGAGAGAGAGAGAGAGAGAGAGAGAGAGAGAGAGAGAGAGAGAGAGAGAGAGAGAGAGAGAGAGAGAGAGAGAGAGAGAGAGAGAGAGAGAGAGAGAGATTAAAAGTGTAACTTTTAATAGTGTTAATTTTAGTATTCAATGTTTAACCAAATAGTTTATTTGCTTTCTTCTATATAGTGTTTTTTTATAGAATTGAAAACGTATGTAAAAAGTAATGCTAAAATTATTTTAAAATAGTGTAAAAGTAATTTTTCTAATAAACTGTATTATACAATATTATTAGTGTTAACCCTAAAAACATATATCCCAAATTATTAAACCAAATGTTTTTGGCCATTTATACAATTTTAAGTAAACTAGGGTGTTTTTAAAAACATCTTTATTATTCTTTCTGAGACACTTATTTCAGCATAAATTCATTACATAGATCAACATTTTAAAAGCAAAAGTAGAATGTAACTACTTTGTACCATTAACATCTCAACAGTGACTACAAACCACTGAACAAAGTGATACACACGCATACACGCTTGCAGTGTAACATCTGCTGTAGAGTTAACTTGCGGTCTGTTAAATAGCCCCGGGTTTGAATAGAGAAGTGTGCAGGGCGTGTGTCATTCTGTCTCTAAGGGGTATTATATCTCCCCTCTCGCTTTATGATGTCCAATCTCCTTCTGTCACTTCAATGAAAACACACGTACACAATAGGAGAAATATATAACCATACACTGAAGTGTCAGTCTGTGTGAGGGGCGGGGTGAGAGACGAACATTTGAAAGCTGTGGTCTCTGCTTCTGGTGACAATAAATTAGATTTTGACTCTCAAAATACGAAACAAGTGTGACGAGAGTGTGTGTGTGAGTGGGTTTAGCCTGGGGTATACTTTGTTCTTCTGTCTGCTGATATGTCTTGGTTGGGTATTGCATGAATGGCAGAAAAATAACCTGATGCAAACCGGAAGCTATATATCTAAAAACTGACCAAACCCAAAGCGAAACCATTGTTAGTGGGTATTGTTAGTGTTCTGGTCATGTGGTAGAATATGTATACCAGTCAAAGTTTAAGACACAATTGACGAAAATGTTTGTCATGGTCTTCATTATAAAATCTTTTAAATTTAAGGTTTGTATTTTAATGTTTGAAATTACTTTTGTAGACAAAAATATAATTGTGCCAACATACTGATTTCTTTAATTAGAAAACTAAAATTGTATTTAAAAAATATTTTTGAAATGGATTACTTGGAGCAAATAATGAATGAAAAGCAGCCAATAAGAGTCCAGCATAGATATAAATTCATGAAGCTGGATGATAAAATGTCAAAAGTATGAGTTTACACATTCTAGATAAAGGGTAAATACTTTTGAAGATGCTCAAATATAACACATAATTTATTTTAGATGCTTTTAGTCACAACATAATTCTCACAGTTACAATTGTGTTATTTCATGGTTTTGATGAGTTTACGACTATTCTAAAATGTGGAAAAAGTTTACACAACAGTGTTTTCAAACTTTTGGGCGCACATGTGTGTCATACCTTGTTGTTGTTGGGTTTAATGCAGCGCACAAAGAACGGATTGGAGGTACTCAGGGTGGACATCAGGGAGTGCAATGAATTCTGGGTAGACATAAAATAATTATTACAAATACTTTATATGTATATATATACGTACACTTAATACTAAAATATTTCGATCTAATGCACTTGATATACTAGCTAAACATACAAGACTTGGAGTCTCTTGAAAAACATGCGACTTACATGGTAAAACATGGTAATAAGTGCCTTTAAAATGGAAAAACTAAAAACTTTCAGCCCAGAGCAAATGGGAGAACTTACCTTAAACTGCGAGCTAACAGTAGGTCGGCGATACTTTGATCCACACTTGACCGTGTCCTGTCCAGTCCATGTGTTGACTCTCTCAAAGAGATCATACACAAAATCCAACCTGACAGAAGAGGAGCGTGTGAACACATGACCTCACAGAAAACAGTTACACACATACACACGCAAACTAACATGCACATACACACCTGCTTTCCCTGAGTAAGTTCAGTATATCATCTCTGAATGTGTCTCTGTTCTTCTCCAGGATCCCTCTGACATCATACACAACCTGCAAACAAAAAACTGGTAGTGAAACTAAGACCAGGATACGGTGACTATACTAGCTTTTTTCCTTTTTTTGCACAAAAAAGTTGGTATAGAAAAGTACAACAAGAATAGTATTTCTTGTATTACAACTTGTATACTTTGTAATATGCCCAACATGCAAATTTTATTTTAATATACCATTTACAAAGCAAAAATGAACATTCTGGGTCTGTGAAACTGAAATTACTGGGCGAACTATTCTTCACAAGAAATTGTCATTGATAGATGGTAATTTATTTGAAGGTTATGTAAAATCCTAAATAAAAAACAATATTCACATATAGTTTACACATACTATTAGCTATTATTTTAAATGTTTGGTAGTGACTACTGTAACCCAATCTTTGAATTCAAACTAAATCAGGCAATCACAATATATTCTTGTAAGTACCTCACCATTAAAACAGATTAAACACACACACAACTAGTAAGCATACTTTACCTCTCCTGCATAATGTTTGATTCCAAACTGATGAACTGCAACACGGGGTTTAACATAAAACTGATTCCTCTAAAGAGACAGAGAAAAAGATCATTTATTACAATTCCCAAACATTCAATAGTAAATCAACATTTTGCAATGACATTTGCTTTCTTTGCAAAGCTCGAATATTGGGTTACATGCTACAGCTCATCACAAAACTTCATGATCTTTGGAGAAATTATAATGTGTAATTATAATGTTGTGAGACGTACAGAATGCTGACAATGGAGTTTCTCCAGGAGTGTGTCGTCTGTGCCTTTAGGAAAATGACTTTCCTCATTCATGAGAGCGAGCAGACCCAGCTTCTGCAGAAAACACACATGCACATACAGACTCAGATGAGAAAGAACTAAATGTAACCAGCAATTGTGTGTATGTTTGTGTGTTTTTACTTTTTCTATAAGATCGAGGCACTCTCCATTATCCATCCAGTTGACATCATCCCAGACCAGTCCTTCTCTGTGATCAAACACACATCCAGAATTAAAATGATGGATTGAATCAGTAGTTTGGTGTTTAATGTTGAGTCTGTAGTAGTAATAACCACTGACTTGTTATACTCAAGTTGTTCCAGGGAGAAAATGTGCTTATTGAAATACTCCTGCAGTTTCTCATTTGCATAGTTAATGTTGAACTGCTCGAACCGGTTCACCTAAAAGAAGGAAATACAACAGAAAATGTCGTCACGCACAAATATCCAGTTTGATAAAACGTGTATAAAACCAGCCACTATCACTCTCACCTCAAAGTTCTCAAACCCGAAGATGTCGAGAATACCGATGGATCTGAAGTCATCACAACCATTAATACGACTGTTCAATTTACGAATAATCCAGGTGAAGCATTGGGAGTAGAGAGCCATCGCCATAGAGTCCCTGGAGTCCACCGCCTTTTAAACACACATACATTTACATTGTGTTCTATAAGTGCTTGAGGTTGTAGAAAGTATTTAATGTAATAAGTTCGAAACTGTCCAAAAAACATTTAATAGAAAACTGCACACTTTTAAAATCACCTTTGAAAACTTGCCAGCATTTGGCAAAATGTATGTTTTGATAAAATACACAAATCAATCACAATTGTTTGTGGTATGACTATTATTAGTTTTTACTGAGAATGTTGTGTTATTGTTAGAATAAGCTGTTTTATTTATGTAATGCAGTTACCAATAAAATCCTCTAGAGGGAAGTAGAGGTTCCCTTGTGTTTTTTGGATTTGTCAAAAATAGATTTCATTTACACTTTTTTTTATTCTGTAAAAAATACATTTCTCTCATGCAAATTCAGGTATAATACTGTATTTGTAAAGGATGATTCCAGCTATACCACTATTCTAAAATAAAGAATTAAAGGTTATGAAAGATGTATACATATTTTACAATATACACAGTATCACCTGCTCTACAGTAAGAGGTGTGCTGATCTCCTCTCCTCTGAGGATCATGGATCGATGGGTCAAAACTTCAGCCAGCTGGGTGCAATCCAACCCCAAGAGATCTGCAGCTTTACTGAGAGCTACACACACAGATGTTCTCCATATAAATCAATGTATTTAACTATACAAAAAAACTTACAGCACAAAGAGATTAAATCATGATGAACAGGTAAAAAACATGACTGAACATGAACTCATAGTAAAAGAGACCAATCATAAACAGAGGACATGCTTACCTGTTTTAGAGCACACCTGAGCTCCACCTGCTGTTAAAAACTCAATGTTCCCCAAATGTAGAATGCCCGACAAGAGCTTCAACACCTCCTTGATGTTTTCTTCTTTGAATTGCATTGTCCTCAAAGCATTCTGACACACAACACATAGCCAACAGGTGTTAAACTAAAGAACAATAGAAACATTCTCAAATCTGATTGGGTGAGCCACGTTTAAAGCTTTGTTCATTGTAGCTGATACACATACAGTGCAGTGGTGATAAAAAATTATGTCCAACTTTGGAAAACTGACATTTTTGCTCTTTATTAAATATTTTATTACTGACAAAAATGTTGTTTGTATGCATGTTGGTATGTTTGGAGTATAAGCTGAAGCTCAAACTTTTTATTGTTCTAAACATTTTTTGTATATTTAAATAATATATTTTGCTGTAGTTTGTCTTTTGGCCAAAAAAGTATGTCCAATAATCACCTTAAAAATTTAGTGTTTGTACATTTTGTATCGAACACCTCATATTTTGATGGTTTAATCTAACCTGAGAGGTCATTAAAAACAAATTTTGTAAATATGCCCCAAATATTGACCACTACTGTCCCTATCAGTTTAATTCCACAATAATGTTGCAACGATAAAATATTATTTTATTATAACATACAAATTAATGTTACAGTTTGGCAACAGTAATAAACTTTATTAAGGCAAAAAAACATTTATTGGTGCAATAACTGTTCATTATAATTATTGATCAATATAATTATTTATTAAAGTAATATGTTTCTTAATGGGTTAACAGAAGCTTAAACTGTCAGCTAAATGACTAAATGTAAGCTTGTGCTGTACTTTAGTCACATAGTAATGTGTTGTTGTGTTGTTGTGACTGTCTCACCAAAACTTCCTGAAATGTGTCTGAGTCATTGATGGCTTTGTCCTTCATACATCCTGACTGAGCCAGATAATGAAAGTTCTCAGGAGGCGAGAGACAAAATGCCTCTGTGAGAAAATTAGTGGGAGAGAGAAAGAGAGAGAGAGACCTTTAACAAACTGTGTCACAATCAACACTGATTCACTGTGACCTCGCTGTTCATTGACAGTGACATCATCAGGTGACAAAGTCTGATCTGGATGAGTAAATAAAGTAACGAGGAAGCTTCATATTTCTCACGTATGTCACACATGTATTGTGCTTGATATGATTATGAATTATTAACAGGAAGCACGGAGAATGCAAGCTAAATATATAAACAGAGCTGTAAATGGCAATAAATTGGTTTTAAGTTTCCTTTGTGTTTCTAGATATTTGTCTTTTAAATTTAAAGTCATCTACAGAACCCTCCAATAAATGTAAAAAGTCAAGTACAAGAGTTAAAAAGACAATAAGACACTTATTGAGACAATAAGGCACTTACCCCTCTGATCTGTGCTGGTTCCGGCCAGCAGAGCGTAGAATATGTGATAATTTCTTTCACCGGGATTCTGACGCACAACCCGATTCTAACAGAAACACACACAGACAATAAGAATCCAAAGACTGCCACAAATACATGATCAGTGACCTACATTAATAAACAAAAGCAAAATGAGACGAGCAACACGTAGAGAAAAAAACTCACCTTTTCTAAAAGGTCTGTGTGTAACAAAATGAGAAGTCAAGGCAAAATATACAACGATACATTTATTAAAGACACACACACAATAATCACTTTGTGAATATATTGGAGACACAAAGGACTCCTAAATTGTGGGATTCAGTTATATTGTATGTGCTGTACATGTGATCTGCTTAAAGAAAAGCGTGAGATTTTTTTGAATGAATTGTGTGTCTTTGTTTCAGTTCATGATGGGCTACAGAGAGTCACTATAAAACACAGCATTACTAATAGAAGACAGAACATAGTAAAGACAGATGAAGAAATCCACCAAGAAGAACTATAAAGTTTCAATGTTGTCCTACTCTGGTATTTGTTGGTCTATCTGGTAGACTAAAAAAGCTCAGTTGGTGACGAATAATCTTGTTGCTGGACACCAACATGAGATCAAACATGAATTACCATGAATAAAACACACACGCACAAATAATCACATGTGAACAATGCAAAACAGTTTGGGACACAAACGCAGGTCTCAGTGGAGGATACAGTCTGTGATCTTTCCTCCCTGGATGTTTCCTTGCTGGCTGAAATGAAGCTGGATGAATTTCCCAAAGCGACTTGAATTGTTATTATGAACCGTTTTAGCGTTTCCAAACGCCTCCATGATTGGACTACATCGAGAAAGAGATAAACAGAGATAGATAAGTGCATAAGCACACAGTGTATGTTTATGTGTATTATGTATTGTATGTACAGTACCTGCTCTCCAGAATAGCCTCTTCTACATAAGATGATGCAGTCATTTTTGTCGAGAGCTCTACGCTCTGCTGACTCATTGCGGACAGAAAACGCAGAATCATCTTTGTGCTCTCCGTTTTACCCGCTCCACTCTCTCCACTACAACACAGACAGAAAACATCAGCAATGACCGGATGATCAGAGTCGTAATAAGTTGATGTGGACAGCAGAAGGCAGACAGCAGTAGACGCATTCAGACTCTCCAGTAATTATTCAGTAAAGAAATTCAGTTTTATTGACATGCCAAAAATTTGTCCTTTTTTGTCACTACCATAATGCATGTTTACTTCCATTTATTTTTTTTTTAATAGAAAATGCATGCATAGATTGAAATTATTTGGACTCTCAACAACAGGGGTTTATTTAATTACAAACAGATGTTCAATATATTGATAATTAACAGATTCTGTGAGAATTTATATTTTAAGTTTTGACTGAAAATGTCACATCCATAACACTGCAATTGCCCTTATACATCATGTATTCGCCTTAGTTCTTGTTAATTTTAGCATTTACTAATCTATAAAATCAAAAGTTGTATCTGTTAACATTAGCTAATGCAGAATAAATAAATATAAACAACTGTATTGTTTCATTGTTAGCTAAACAGACGTGTGCTTTATACTATTACTATGTCAATTATGTCCATATTTTGAATTACATATCGGTTTTATCATTCAAAAAACTTACAAACTTTTTAATGCAATCTAATTTAATGCAATAAGAGTGATAGTTTTAATGTGTCAAAAAATCTTATGAAGAAACAAACACAACAAAAATGTTAGTTATGGCTTATGCTTTGCACAACAATGTTCACAGGTATTTTACATCTGCACAAACTCTTTGTGTCCAATTGGTTGCCCTTTTCTTAAGGTAAAACTTGTTTGCAACTCATGCGGTTTCACCTAGCAGGCCAGGGATTTTCTGGGTATTAGATTTCCATTGTAATTATTTGTTGTGGTTTGCAATGTAGAAAAGAATGAGTTCCTAATTTGTGTACAAGCAGCGCATTAAATCAAGACGTGCAGTTTTGTCTCTGTCTTGTATTTCTGTGCTCAGTCTGCTGAGTCTGTACTTGCTCCAGGATTTCCTTAGTCTGGAGTTGGTCTAAAGATATTCTGCCAATTTGTAACCTCTTGGCCCTCACTGAAACTGATGAAAGATCTGTGGCACGATATGTGCAGTGTGGAGAACAAACGCAGCAGTCTGTAACCTTTAACCCCCTGCGTGCTTGTGTAATGAGGGCTGTCGGGAAAGCCATGAGTTTGACCTCGCACCTTAGACAGAGGTCATAGGTGAGGGTTAAGGTCATGGCTGAGACTGTTGAGCAAACAGCTGCAAGTCACTATGAAAGTGGCAAAACTTGTTTCAAAAATGGTAAAAAAATGTTTAATGGAGTATTATTTAGTGTGTTCATACAATAACATACCTGATGAGCACGCACTGGTGGTTCGATCGTTTCCACAGCGATCTGTAGCATTCATTTGCTATGGCATAGATGTGGGGTGGAATTTCGCCCAGGTGATGTCGACTGTATCGCTCTACCGCTGTGGCATCGTAGAGATCAGACAGACACTGATACGGGTTTACTGCTGCTAAAATAGAGCCGATATATGTCTGCAGAAAGAGAAAAATAATAGCATTTAGTTTTCAAACACACTTAAAAATAACAATGTGCTCGTGTGACTTTACTGACCACTATTGCAAATGGGTTTGATTGGTTGTTTGGATGCTTTGCTTTGAATACCAAATAAGTGCAAATCATCATATAAACGGTCAAACAGTCAGGTGAGTTTAGGACTCCTGACACACTTCTGTCACTCTCACACAAACACACAGTCACATGTATTTTTAAAAGCTTGGTTCTGTGCGTGTGTGTGTGTATGCTTGACAAACAGAGGTAAAATGAGGATGTGTTGTGTCGTGTTTAAAAAATGTCACATTTTAACACATTCCTAAAGAGATTTAAGGATGAAAAAAGAACATTTTTAAAAACAAAGTTTGTGAAAAAAGTCAGATAACGTCAATACAATTGTCCATGTTAAAACTTTAAAATTTTATAAAATTATAACATTGTTATAAAATTGATTTAAAAAAATTTATTAGTAAAAGGTGAAATTAACATAGCTATAGCTAATGTATAAACTAATCTTAACAAAAACAACCTTAATCTAAAGTGTTGCCAGTATTTTAAATGCATTTTCTCGTTAATGCGGTTTGTTCAGTCAAATCTAAAAATGAAACTAAACACAGTGAGTTTTACAGTAATATAAACGTCACTGTTGTAATTCAGCCAGAAGCAAACAGAAACAGAGGTGTGAACAGTAAGAAGGTTTAAACAAAATATTAAACTGTCAGACATTAAATTTTAGTTCGCTGGCAGAGGAAAAGCCCTTTTCCCCAAGATGCAGGTGTTATCAGTTTCAGTCTCTGAACAGACTGGCAGGATTCCCTTATTTTTCTAGTACAGGAGATATGAAGTCATTGAGTAATGAATAATCCTCATTACAACAACACTGGGCATAGTTTTTACACAACATCAGCATCTAGGTAGCAAAACTGTGTTTGGCATGTAAGGAAAGCATACTACTAACTAAATAATGCACTTTACATCTACTGTATACTGTTTTTGAAAAGCAGTGTTTACAATGTTTACAAGCACTATTAAACTGTCTGATTACAACTTTTAGACAAGCATCTTTAGTTAGTTTTGTTAATGTAAATTTGACTGAAAAAACTGCAATAGCACAATGTATTCTATGTTGTTTTCCTTATTTTTTATAATCACGTCTTTACTTTTGTTAGTACTTTCTCTATATATGTAAAGCTGTTTCCCAACCATGCAAAACTGTGAAGAGCTCTACAGAAATATATATGAAACTTACATTTACATTTAGGCACTTAGCTGACACTTTTATCCAAAGCGACATACAAATATTAGGAGACAAAGTATGTCCAATATTAGGAGACAAAGTACATAGCATACTATGTAATTACAGAATTTACTTTTACATTCATACATTAGGCAGATGCTTTTATTCAAAGCAACTTACCAGTGTATTCAATATGTTTTTATTAACATGTGTTCCTAAAACCTGCAATACTGAGCATAGCATATTCTTTTAAACATATCTAACATGCTTCGAACATTGCTCAGACAGGAAGTCTACAGCTATGTCTGACATACTGCCTCAGAGATACCCAAATGCCACTTCCAGAGACATTTAATATCCATAAGCATTACTTTAAAAATGCAGTGGAGGTATACAGCAGCCCTGCCCTTCCCATAACCCCTCGGGTGTGTCTGCAAATGTGCGATTAAAAATGTGTAACAGCACACTTGAGAGTTTAGTTGGGGGTGAACGTCATGAGTTTGACTTGTTTTTATTGAACTTGGTCCAATGATGTTATTAATATTATTTGAGCTTTCCAAACGCAGACTATCCGCTATATGTGTATCCTAGAAAGAATGTGTGTGTGTTTTAATATGCAGTTGTTATACATTATACATGCACAGACAGAAGCAGACATACGGTTGCACTTTAGGGACCCAGCTGAGATTAACTACTATGAATAGCAATGCATCATAAACACACACACACACACACACACCCTCGTCATTAAATTGAGTGTGTAGGGTGAGAGTTGAAATGTGATCCGGCCCAACTTAACAGAACTATTTCCTGCTACACACAAACACACAGTGCAGAGAGAGAGGGGGAGAGAGAGAGAAAGAGAGAGAGAGAGGTAGTAATAATAAAAAAGAAGAGGTAAACCTCACATGCAAAAGACATTTTCTGGATCACTATTCCCCTCGTGAGTCTGTGTGTGTGTTTGATGTGGAAAGCTGCCCTACCATTTTCTGTCCAAATGTAATTCGAAAAAAAAAACCGTCCACAGCTGTTTATAATCAGAGCGAGAGAGATCGAGAGAGAGAGAGAGAGAGAGAGAGAGAGAGAGAGAGAGAGAGAGAGAGAGAGAGAGAGAGAGAGAGAGAGAGAGAGAGAGAGAGAGAGAGAGAGAGAGAGAGAGAGAGAGAGAGAGAGAGAGAGAGAGAGAGAGAGAGAGAAACGGCTTTGTGTTTTAAATGCGGTGGAATTTGAGCTTCATGCAACACACATTCCACAAGTCGTTTCTTCAGGGGAAACACAGTCACACACTCTCTCTTTCCATCCCAACTTCTGTGTTTTTAATGGCACAGAGAATGTAACCGTTTATTTGTATGGAGATACTAATCACTTTAACCTCAGCGAGAAGCAAATAAACTTCTCTGATCTCTGATTCTCACTGGCCCCAATCATTTCAGATGTGTTTTTATATGTAATCCTGAAGCTGAATAAAGAATATGTAGACACAGCACAGACCACCAAAAACAAACCACACACCGCACAAACAAACGGACCCCTAATGAGTCCTAATTCCTCCCATATGTTACCAATTAGCCAATCAATTCATTAGGTCTATAAAATGTGGAGGGGTGGAGACAGCAGCTTGTGAATTTCTATGATGTTAAATTTGAGCATTTAAAGGCAAGGCTAGTCATTTCTGCACCACAAAATGGAACTGCTTAACAACCACGAAGAAATTAACGAGACACCACAGTTCTGTTACTATGAAACAACGCTCTATCCGCTTGTTAAGTTTGACGTCATGCACCACTGTTTCCGGGTCCAAACACACACTCGTGCCAAAGGCAAGTAACAAAAAATGCTTTATCTCCATCAGTTGTTTTTTCACATTATTAATATTGCTGTCTGAGTTTCTATGAGCCTGAAGACCGTAAATGTACACCGTAGGTATACAAAAGTTTTCCAACAGTATTCCTTACGTCACAACCATTAAAAGTTTGTTGTATTATATTTGTCGTTTAACTGTGACTTCAGCAAGTCACCTTAAAGATATTGGTCTTTTTTCTCATTCAAGCAGATAAGTTCATGGCTATCCAGTTATATTGCAAATATGCCTACTGAGTGCAATGACTTTACTTCAAGAGACTTTGATCAAATACATTTTTGATATAATAACTTTTTTTAAACTTTCCAACATGCTCAACAATAACAATATTGATTCCTAAAATCCACTTTTTCAGCCATTTTCAGACATAAAATAAATCACTATTTTGTTCTTTTATGGGCATTTCCTCCCTGTGGGGAAACACCGCTGAAGTGCAGGAAGTTGTTTAAGTCATGTTGAAACGGGTGCTGTGTAGTTTCTCATGACAAGTTACAGTAACTCTGACGTTAATCTGATAACATCACATACCTGTAGACCACACCAACCTGCTCTTACTCACAGCTGATTTGTACGACCAATCACACGGCGCATGTGTGCTACAGAAAGAGGTGATTCCTGTAACAAGTATGGCGCTATTAATCTTTCAAATAATCAACATTCAGTTTGCCAAATTTTACACCGCAAAATGTTCATAATATGCATTAGGATAAATATGGAAACACAGACAGACATTGCACATACACCGTATCCGATTATGTATTATTGTACTTGACTGAGATCTTTAGAAATGGAATAGAAACTGGAAACTGGACTAAATGCTTTTGGCACAGATCACATCTCTGGCGCACAATCACACGCACTTTCAACACAGCTGAACCAGCTCCAGACTAGAACACAGTACACTCTTGTGTCACACAGTTGTGAGGAAGGACTCAAAGAGAGAAAGAAAAAGAGAAAGAGAGAGGAGTAATTCCGCAAATATATTTTACTTTGACACATTAATGAACAAAAAGCCATCCAGCCACCTGCACAACAACCCCGTATCCATGACAATTACGTCTTTAAACAAGGCTGAAACATTCACACAATCCTTCCTGCAGGTGCAGAACATATAACGCTGTGAACACGGTGTTTATGAGTTTGTTTGCTTACATAGATGCACTTCTGCATGTAGCGGAGCTGTAGGTTGTGTAGAATGGCCCCATCATGCAGGTCCTGCAGGGTTGCCATGTCCTCCACCCCAGAAACACTGCTGCTGTGCATGGGATACACCCTCTGCCTGCTCACGGCATTTTGTTTGTAGGTGTACACCTGCGCAACACACAATTACAACACATGTTAACAGTACTGTAGCTCTTTACTTGCTAGACAAATGATTTGAACACAATTTTTTATTGCACATTGGTGTCTTTAATTAAATTGCTGATGCATTTTATAAAAGCAATAAGGCCATGAATGACTGTGACCTCGCTACATAGCTATCTTTAATACATTACAGCCTAAAGGCTCACTTTCATTCTTCAATGTTCAATACTGTCTGAAGTTTGTCTTGTCTTGTCTTTTCATCCCCATCTCGAGTTGTCTTTCAACTGCACTTTTGTGTCTTTATAATTAAAGATTGACTTGACTTTGATCGGTTACCTGTGATCCGTAACCCACTGTAAAACGGCCCCTTTAGCAAACAACAACATGAGAACCCTTAAAGGTAACAGAAGAACCAAAGCCAGAAACTCTTTAGCGTACTCAGCTGTACACACAAGAAAAACAGACTCGACTCAAATAACACACATGACGACTGATGCATAAACACTGCTAGTGCGTTTAGCTTCGCGTCAGTTCACAGAGGTTATGGACCTCCAGATCGTCTCCATGACAACCATGGAGCAGCCTCTTCTGCACACGCAGGGGCACAGAGATGTTTGTGTGTGTAAAATGAGATCACGCCACCTGTTCAGCGGTGTGTTTTGATCTGAGGTGCAAAGAGCAGATGTTCCTGTGTAATTCATACACCCCCCTTCACAGTCTTACCTGTCCATGGTCTGTGTTAAAGACCACCACTCCACCAGAGCACGAGTCCACAGTGCTGGGAACATAATGATCCTCCACCCAGAGCCAAACACGACAGCCCTGCCAACAAACACACAGTTATTACTAATATAGTGAACAATAGCAAAAAAATATACATATATATGCATCTTCATAGTTCAAATTAAAATTATGTAACAATGAGTGTCTTTTTAATATGTCACTTTCGTCTCGCAATGTCAGCAGGCACATTACAAGCAATGACGTTAAATTCTCTTTTACAGTTTGCATTGATACAAATCAGCTGTAAAGAAAACACTGATAAACAGGGAATACACTAAATATATAAGAGAACGAGAAAAAACACACACACATACACACAGTATTGTCACGAAACAAACAAAAGTAACATACGAAGGAAAAAGAAACACAAGTAATTTAGGTATTAGGTATACATTCCAATATTATATTGGAAAATGCAAAACGAACTGAGACTTTGTTTCTTCTGCAACATATATTTTATTCTTAATCTAAAGTTTCAAACGACATCTCAACAATGCCACAAACTGTTTTCAGATCTGCACAGAAACCAAAGTCTGCAATCAAGTCACTGATTGTTTGATGCTATATGCAGCGTTCTCAAACCATGTTGCAATAACATTGTTATCAGGTTTTGCATGTTGAAATTAAAGCAAAACAGAGACGTATCAAAAAGATTGTTCCATTGAACTGTTATACAAATGATATAATTTGCAATGACTAATGTGAAAAAGAAGCATTTTCACTTGTAACTAGAGTAAAAACTCTCTGCAGAACAGTAAAAGATCAACATCTGAGCAATGACATTTTCCTCTGGGAGGGTCTACTAATCAAGAGTGTATGTACAGTAGGTCAGAAAGGTACTATTACAAGTAACACACACTCATTACAGACCAACCCCCCCACACACATTATTGCACAGACTGATGGAAGAAACACATGGTGATCTAAACTGGCATAACTGCTTGTGAGGCCCCAGTGAAGCAGACACAAATGAACTTTAACCCCATTCCCCATTTCCAGACGCATACACACATATACACACTCATTCCCTCGCGCACACACACACATCCCGTGCATACTGTCAGCACTCCATCAAACACTGCAGCAGTGTTTCAGTCCAGTGCATTACAAACTGCATTGTAGTTGTATGAACTGAGCACATGTATGACACTTTCTTATTTACAATACTTACAATACAAAGCAGTAAACACATCACAAATAATTACATGACCAAAAAGTAATTGAGCTTGATCCCCCAAATAAAAAAACATGAGTTCAAGAGTCTTTAAATGTATACATGTCAATTATAAAAAGAGGAACAAAGATGAACAATTACACATTTCGTTCATCTCTCGCTTTTTCTCTCTCAACCTTTTATTCATGCAGTGGCACACACTAAACAGTCCTTCATAATCCAGAATAGCAAAACACACACAAACACGCACACATTGTTGTGGGTTCAAATACCAGAGAATATGCGTGATAACAATGTATAGCTTGAATGCAACATAAGTCACTTTGGATAAAAAATATCTGCAAAAATAATAATAATAATAATAATAAAAAGTTTTAATTTGTGTTTTTGTTTACAGCCTTTTCCAATAGTTTGACAGATCAACTCAAACAGTCGCCTCTGGGTAAAAAGAATCAAGTAAAACAAGTAACCGCTTTACAGAGCTGGAAAAGGCTGCAATAACCACAAAATAAAGCTTCATTTCAGTAAAACAGGAAAATGAGTGGGTAGAGGAAATTGACAATTTAAGGAAGTCATTTTCTCCATATACAGACAATGATGACTATCATATGCCTATCATAGTTAACAGTTTTATTTACATTAGTAAACCTACTGCTAACCTGCCACATGTTTGCTAAAGTAGCTGAGACACAAAACAGAGAAATAAAGATTAAGAAATGTTTTCTGCAGTGGAAAAACATTACACACTGTGTTTGTGAAATATTACCCCTGTAAACATTTAAAGAGGAAATCCCACTTTTTAAGATGAACGGTCCTTCCCAGTAGTCTAAATAAGTGAAGTGTACTACCTGATGTTTAAAAAATATAGCAAGTACATATAAATTTATAGTAAGTGTTTGAAGTATTAACAGTCAGTGTTTACTGTCGAAGGAAGTTTAAAGCACTGCCAAAATACTAATATGCACTTGACAAAATTGTACAAAGGACAAATAAATCAACTCTGTAGTGAATTAGTCTTAAATGACTCTAAAACCTCAAGTCTAAAGTCTGCCTCATCAAGTCGTTGTCTCAAAGCCACACAAACAGGAAGCTGCGTTTCACCCTAAACCAAGTTTATCTCTGGAATTTTGGGCCTCTAATCCAATTCTCCATCTCTGCAATAAACCAAAACACACTGGCACCAAGTTTCCCAATGTTTCACTCGCGGGCTTGAAGCATTGTGAAACCCCCCGAACTGAAATCACAGACATGCACGTTTCTCTTCACTCTGGGTTAATGTGTCATAGATCCCCAAACACACACACACACACACACACACATTTACATAGCTATTTAAATGAGGACATCCCATAGACATCCATTGTTTTTGAATACAGGTAATTTGAACAACTTTAACAAAAAACCTTTGCATATTTACAATTAAAAAACTATTCAAATAGTATTTTATATTCTAAATGTCCCCAATGACAATTAAACAAAACCACTCTTTAGGGACATCCTGGAATGACAGATTGTTCATGACTGAAGAAAATAAAGTTTATCTTATTTTAAAATGGAAAACATTTTCTTTTCAGAAAAAAGTTTGGGTTATGGTCTGTTACAATCAAAATGTAAAAACAGTAGTTGATATGTTCATATCCTTGACAGAAGCGTATTTCGAGTTAAACAACTCTGACCGTGTCTCATATTTATCTGCAAACATGAGAAGATTAGGACTGCTCAACCAGTTTGTGACTAAACCCCCAAATGTCAGTAAATTACAGTTTATAAATACTCTCGTCACATGAAGACTCTCTCTCTCTAGTCCTACATGAATGTTCACACAGCTTTTAGCTGACCTTTTAAAATGGCACAAAACTTACACAGACATGACATTTATTTCTGAAAGAGAAGAACAGAGAAACAGTGAGGAAAAAAGAAAAAAACAGGAAGAAATAAAAAGACGAATCGTCTGCCAGATTTTCCGGGCATTTGTTCAGATCCTGTGCTAAAACAGATGTCCCGGGAGATTCGCTGATTTAAACAGGTAGCAAACACTCCAACTAAAACATCACACACAAAACTGACGCACGGCTCCCAACTACAACATCAACCGCTCCAAATTTCTTTTCATGTTCAGATTAAAGAAAACCTCTGACTTTGAAGTCAAAAACTGTGCTTTGTTTGTATATGTGTGAGTGTGTCCTTGCATTGTGTTTCTAAACTCTTAAAATAATATCAGAGTTTTGGAGAGCGCTCACGCTGGGCGGAGTAAAGGATGAAACAGACCAGAGTAACTCTGTAATCTCACTGCTGCTTACCGAGCATGTTTAGAGCTTACCACACACACATACATCATCATAACTCTCTCTCTCTCTCTCTCTCTCTCTCAATGTCTGCCTCTCTTTCCCCCTTTTTGCTTCCCTCAATTGGCTGCAGGAAGTAGCGGATCAGATATCGTTTGGGTCAACAGGAAGACAGACCAATAATGAAGGGCATTCCTGCATACTTCGAACCCAAAGACCCAAAATCTCTTTTGCACGCGTGATCTGCATGTGTGCGTATGGTGGGGTTTTGTGGAGAGCAGTTTTCTACACATATAACCAAACTTTTCTCACCAAGCAACCCCCTAAAACATACACATATCTTATACTTTATGGCTGCCTGACCTACTTCTCCAAAGCAGTCTCAATTTCTCTCTCTCTTCTACTGTGAAAAATGTGTGTTTATACTTAAAACAAAAATGAGAAAGGGAGAGAGAGAGCTATATAAACTCACCCATAACAAAGACAAAGACCTTCATGCATGTATGCACACACGTGTGAGTGTGTTTGTGTGTCCTTTGCACCTGGTCATAATTTAGAAGCATCAGAAATGGAATTTTGATGAATCACAGGAAATTCATGTCACACTTATTTTCTTCCTCTTTGTTGAGCCATTATAATGCGAAAGTCAACAAATAAACTTGTCAAGCAATTGCGTGTTTGTGTGCATGTTTTTGGTGACATGACTGTTTGACATGACAGACATTTACTCATTGAAGGATTAAAACACACACGCACACTGTTTAATTGATTGTCCCTAACAGTTTTTTCCTCCAATGTGTTTCACGTTCTCCAGCGCCATAGAATCGGTTTCCTGTTCTGAATATTAACCTCCTCAATACAAGCAGCTTTTCACTTGGCTGTTTAATCATTAAGCTACTCACAAAATTTATTGTGTCTGCGTGTAAAATAAAAACGGAACTGGAAGGGGTAGAGGTCCGTTTGTGTGTTAAACCTGCACAAACATCAAAAGAGGACATCTTCAAAGATAAACATTATTCATAACTTTTTTATTCTAAAAAGGTTTTTAGGGTTTGGTTTTTGGTTATACCGAGTTCACTGTCAGGTTTATTTAAATGATCTTTTGTGTGACATTCGGATGATTTAATGCTGCTCTCCTTATTCATCTCTCATTACAACAGCAACAAAAAACTTAGTCAGTCCATGGATCACTTCACATTAAACTGAAAATTTGGACACAGATTTGTGTATTCACTTACTGTTTTCACAAAACATACAGACTGTAAATTTAAATTGTATATATCTACTAAAAGTGAATTGTCAACATTCAAGAGTGCACTAGCAAACAGATGGTCTCAAACCAAGACAAAAACTTGCTAATTAATACAACTAAAACAATTAAAGAGCAGGTCCTAATTTGGATAACTAGGTCAATATGTGCTTGTGTGTATGTGTATAGTGTTACACGGCCGTGGCTGCTATACGCCAGGTGCTTAATATGATCCACCCCATATGTGTGTTTTACTGTGGACTTCAGATTGATTGTGCGTCTGCATGAAATACTAACAGCAATGCAGCAAAAAAAGCAAAGAGAAAGGTTACAGCCATCATGTTAAATAAAAATCAAAGTATATGACACATCACTGACTATTGCACCTACAGCTTCACAAACAAAAGAAACACATTTACTGATCTGATCAGACAATCTGTTTCAGGCAAAGTGCAACCTGAACTGCTATAACACAACTGTCAAAAAGAACAACTCTGATTGGCCAACTCGTAGGAAAACAAAGAGCTTCACCTTTAAGTAAGCTCCGCCCATAGCGACAACAGGGAGGCATTAACCTTGATGACACTGCTGTGCAAACACAACCATACGCAAACACAACCATACACAAACACACCTAAAGGGACCTGCAAACTGAAATGTGTGCATGTGCATCCATGCTAAACCAAAACACATACATGCAAAACTAGATGTAGGGCAGTTTGTTTGAGGAATAATTATCTTTCTTACTCTCTATCTATCAAGATATCTGAGACTGAAATCACTGTCTCTCTGAGGTTAGCTGTGCATAAGAGCCGTGTCTCTGGCTGAGATCAGTCATGTAGACAGAGTTTTGTGAGAGACAGGCATTCACGAGCGTCATGATTCTCTTCCCCCATCCCGCACGCAAGTTTCTGCTGAATCCGTTTCCGTGCACACTGCTCTCTCTCTCTCTTTTTAAAGACTGCTCCTTTTGTTCAGAACCGATTCGCCTGCTAGATATGCAGCAGCCGGCGGATATTTGACACTATTGTGTAAAGTTGGTGCAGTTTGAGCTCTGGTAGCTCACTGCATGTTACAGCGCTTCCCTCCAAGACCATGTAACACTTAATATATAACATAAATAATCCAGGGCTGTCAAACCGCAGTCCTGCAGGGCCCCTGTATTGCTGAGCTTAGGTCCAACACATCAGTCTGTAATTTTAAAGCAATCTTAAAGAGATTTTTCTGTGATTCGGGTGCATTTCATTAATGTTGGAGCTAAACTTTGCAGGCAGTTCCCCCTCCAGGATTAAGGTTTTACATATGGGCAATTCCAGCATTATGGCTGTGACATTTTCAAGCAAAACTTGAAATACAAATTATCACAGAATATCATAAATATCTGTAATATACATGTTATGGATGTAACAAAAAAAATCTAACGTTTTTGAGAGGCAACTTTCCATCATTTCTGTGAATTAAAATGCACAAACCAGAAGCAATAACACCCAGCAAATGGAGAAGAGATAAATAGCCGTTTTCATTCAATTTTCATCTGTTAAAAGATGTTATTAATGTGACAATTCTGAAAACAGCACTTTACCTGACTATGGAAAATAATGCTTTAAACATTAAGAAATGCCTAAAAAAAATTTAAAAGAGACCTCACATGGGTATTTTAACCACCACATACTGATATCTGAGCTATTAGTATAGTGGAAAACTGGTAAAAACTATCCCATTTGCATATAGCTGCCCATACATGACAGTCCTAGGGACCCAAAACACTGCACATTTTCTGTATTTCAAATCATCAGCTCATTAAAAGAAAGATCCAAAAACTCAAGTTTGTCATATAAAAGAGACATATGTGCAGTAGCACATTCGAGAATCACTGATATGATCGATATTTCTGAACTAGCAGAGGTGATTTAAGGTCTGTGAGGTTTTCTAATTTCATTAGGGCCACACCTCCACAGGTGAAGAGCGCAGTCTGGGGATCCTAATGATCCGCCTCGAGCCAAAACTGGGAGCGTTTGCATTAGACTCACGTGGCGCCGACTCAAGGGAGCGGCTCGTGCTGCTGATCATCATCTCGAGCTCATGTCACCATAAGGGCATGAGAGATGAATAATATTACTGTCTGATTCCCATCATCACCAGTCCAAACAAGCACTTATACAAATCCCTTTATAATTGCTCATAGATCCACTTTATGATGCCATTTATAGTTTTATAGTAAAAACAAAGCTAATACTATCATTATTTAAAATAAATGATATTAAGTTTGAAACTATATACCCCATTATAATGAATACCCGTCTAGAGTATTATTATAAACATCTATAACAATATTTATTAAACTTTAAAATATTGTACATATTTTCTTAATGCGTAAAGACGATGCATAAAAAATAAAATAATACTTTTTGTAATGTACAATAACAAACAGTGAAGGCTTAGCTTTCACTATTAAAACACTACTTGTTAATTCAGCGAATGTATACGGTAAGCTCCGGGTTTATGTTTGGACTGCTAATAATAGCGACGGGATGTCGAGGAGGAAACGAGAAGAAAGGTGAGGAAATGCCTGCGATCTCCACTGGGAACAATCCCAGACTGCAGGAGACCAAAACGAGACCAGAACCGGGTCAACACACAAACACACGCACAGAGTCTAAAACACTAAACAAACTTGAACAACAAGAGCGACAGTGGTGAGGAGAGACACACAACAGGTTAGTACCCCTACAAAAATCATAACATAAGCATAAACATAAGCAGCTAAACATTTAACACAAACAGTACAATTGTATTTTTACATTACCTCTGTGAAAAAGTTATCCATTGTCCTTATAATTGTTGATGTCTGAGGTCTTCATAGGAGTCGGGGAACGGAATCATAAATGACACACAACGGCGTGGAAAACTCACGCATCTCACTGAAGTCTGGTAACCAGTGAAGCCCCTCTCTCTCTCTCTCTCTCTCTCTCTCTCTCTTTCGCAGAGACACTTCTTTGTTTCAGACCATACAGATGTTAAAAACTATCATGTGCCGCGCTGCATGACGCGAGAACAAGAAAAAATGGAATATCTCACGAGCGCTGTGACACCGGGTTTCGCGAGGGGCGTGCGGATGTCCGTGACGGGATTAAAGATGCAGCGCGGGGCCGCTTTGTATGCCGGTGTGACACGCGCCACGGTAAACAGCGAGGGCTTCGTCCCCTGCCAAGTTTGCGGTGACTCCGCGGAGTCTGATCGCTGACCGGTGGCTCCGCCCCGCCAGCCGTTTGAATGGCAAAACCTGTGACGCCCCGTAGACTCGCGCGCTCCGCCTGCCGTTCCCGAGGTGAGGGCGCGCGCGTGAGGCAATCGAGAAGAGACTCCTCGGGATCTTGTGCATGTTCACTTCGGTGTTAGTAAAAGTCAACACAAACGATTTTTGCATGACTGGACTCAGGAAATTATATGCTATTAAACGACATTTTGCTGTAATGATTTCAGCACATATAATTTATTTATTATAATGAGTATATAAGTATGCGGTGTGCAGATTATAAAGTAGACCTACGTCAGAATTGCTAAGGGTGCTTTTTAACAGCTGCCAGCACAAATGCCCTACACGTTTCTCTGCCATATCTACAAATTATAAACTCTGATCCTTTCAAAATGTGTCTGTTAACCCCTAAACTTAAAGCTAAAACCTTAAATTATAAACAATTATATTTACACGATAAATATAAAAAAATGTCTAACTAAATGTACTAGTGAGAGCAGAACCAACCAACGTGTTTCTTGAACCAGCTTTCACTCTAAGACTGACATCTAGTGGACTTGTGTTTATTACTGTATATGACTGACACAACTGTTTGTGCAGGTTGCGGAACAAGGAAGTTCTTGAGTTCAGAGAAAACGAAACTAACTTGCCGTCGATCTGAGCGCTGAATTTATTTCTCTGTCTTTGTTTACGTGCACAAAAATGGCAGAAGCCAGTTTTTCTCAGGATCAGTTCATCTGTTCAATCTGTCTGAATCTACTGAAGGATCCAGTGGCTATTAACTGTGGACACAGTTACTGTATGAGCTGTATTACAGACTGCTGGGATCAGGATGATCAGAAGAGAATCTACAGCTGTCCTCAGTGCAGACAGACCTTCACTCCAAGACCTGTTTTAGGTAAAAACATCATGCTGACTGAAGTGATGGAGAAACTGAAGAAGACTAAACTACAAGCTGCTCATCCTGATCACTGTTATGCTGAACCTGGAGATGTGGAGTGTGACGTCTGTACTGAGAGAAAACACAAAGCTGTCAAGTCCTGTCTGGTGTGTCTGAACTCTTACTGTCAAACTCATTTTGAACAACATGAGAATTTCTTCAAAGGAAAGAGACACAAACTGATAGATGCCACTGGACGACTTCAGCAGATGATCTGCTCTCAACATGATAAACTACTCGAGATTTACTGTCACACTGATCAGTGCTGTATATGTTATCTGTGTATGGTGGATGAACACAAAAACCATGATACTGTATCAGCTGCAGCAGAGAGAACTGAGAAACAGGTAAAAACTAAAAATGGCTTTTTATCATTTTTAATACATATAAAAAGGATAAAAAACATATTTATTTTATTTTAAAATTCACTCTTATTTACAGTTTATCTGATTTATCATTATTTCCACATTCAACAGAAAGAACTGAAGGAGAGACAGAAAACATACCAGCAGAGAATCCAGGAGAGACAGAAGGATGTTCAGGAGCTGAGAGAGACTGTGGAGACTCATAAGGTGAGTTTTGATGAGAAGAACAACTGCTGACTGCTGGAAGAGCTGTTTGACACTCAGTTAGGACTCTCCTCCAATCAGTCAGTGAGGAGTCCAGTGCTGGATCACTTTCCAGTCCCACTGAAGTCCACTGTGGGTAACAGACTGTGTGAGGTACCAGTAAGAGCCGAGTGAACGGACTGATTGTAATGCTCGTCTCTCTGTGTGTCCTAACAGCGCTCTGCACAGACAGCAGTGGAGGACAGTGAGAGGATCTTTACTGAACTGATCCGCTCCATTGAAAGAAGACGCTCTGAGGTGATACGGCTGATCAGAGATCAGGAAAAGACTGAAGTGAGTCGAGCTGAAGGAGTCTTGAAGCGACTGGAGCAGGAGATTGATGATCTGAAGAGGAGAGATGCTGAGCTGGAGCAGCTTTCACACACAGATGATCACATCCATTTCCTCCAGGTAACAGAGAGCTGAAAAACAACACAGTGTTTTTAAAACGTAAATATTATGTTTTACAAAAAAATATTTTTTATTAACCGTTTTTGTTGTTTGTCTTTGTGTGTGTGTTCAGAGTTTTCAGTCTCTCTCTGTTCCTCCTGGATCTACAGACTCACTCACTGTCAGATCTCTCGTCTCTTATGATGATGTAGAAAAATCTGTCTCTCATCTGAAAGAGAAACTGGAGAATTTTTGCAGAGAAGAGATAAAAAAGATATCTGACAGAAGTAAAGTGTCATTTATTTATTCTTTAGAATGCATTATCATGGTGAAATATAATGCACATCAAAATTAATCTAATATATTTTAAGTAAAATTTTATTTTGACTACTTGTGTTAATTCATTTGTTTACAATAAAATGTTTATTTTCAGCAGTAATACAAGCAAAGATTGAACCTAAAACCAGGGAGGAATTCCTCCAGTGTAAGTTACTTTTAGCATACATACACAGAGAGAATGTTGTATCTTATATCATCAAGCAATTTCAAGTTTACACATTTATATTAAAATGATATTTTCCTCAGATTCCCACCAGCTGACAGTGGATCCAAACACAGCGCATAAATGTCTCAGTCTGTCTGAAGGGAACAGAGTGATTAATAACACTTACACAGACCAGCTGTATCCTGATCATCCAGACAGATTTAATTGTTATCCCCAGGTGTTGTGTAGAGAGAGTGTGTGTGGACGCTGTTACTGGGAGGTTGAGTGGAGTGGTGAGGTGGATATATCTGTGTCATATAAGAGCATCAGCAGGAAGGGACGGGGTGATGAGTGTGTGTTCGGGTATAATGATCAGTCCTGGTGTTTGTTCTGGTCTGACTCCAGTTGCTTATTCTGGCACAATAACATTCACACTAAACTCCCTGTAGTGTCCAGATCTTGTAGAATAGGAGTGTATGTGGATCACAGTGCAGGAACTCTGTCCTTCTACAGCGTCTCTGACACAATGACCCTCATCCACAGAGTCCAAACCACATTCACTCAACCTCTCTATCCTGGATTTAGAGTTTATAGATCAGCTGTTGATAGAATAAAACTGTGTTTATAACAAAATAACCGACTAAGACATTTTACAAATAATATTATCATGTCACAGATTCTCTATAATAAAGTTCACAGATTATAATACACTTAGTATAGAAACAGTCAGACTGCAACAATAAAGTGCTTTTCACAACATCCAAATGATGATAGGTTATTGATTCCAACTTGCTACAACCATTCAGTTAGAAAAACACAGATCAATAGCCATCAATGAAACAACATCAGATATTATTACACTGTAGAAATAAAAGATCTTTGAGGAACCATTTGAGGTTCTTCACACCGGCAGAACCGTCAGGAGGTTCTCTGAGGAACATGAGAAGTGAATTTAAAGTGCTGAAAGGATCCCATAAGTTTATGCAAGAACTGCCAAGACTGTTAACGGTTTCTGAGAGAACTGCTCTTTGTAAAAAAAAGTGCCTTGTGGTCCTCTTGATGGTTCTGCCAGTGTGGCAGTGTGAAGAACCTCAAATGGTTCCTCAAAGATCTTTTCATTTTTACAGTGTATTACAAACTAGTCTCAATATTAAATCATTAGCTTATTAGTTTCTGAAATAGTTTTATTGGAGGGTTATTATTTAGTTTTATTGCCACTCTCGCCTTTGACTTGTTCACTGGAAGACACTTAGAATGGGTTTAAGGTTTTTTTATTTTATTAATATTTTTAATTTAATAGTAAAACTACAATCGTAGATCCTTCTTTGATTTTTCCCAATTTAGTATGCTAATGCAGAATTATTGCATTATGGTATTATTGCAAATTTATGCGTTTCATGGATTGTCCGATTTTTGTATTGTTTGATCTTTTCTGTCCACTTTCATGTATGACATGTCCTGTTTAATTTGATACCTGTTACTAGGCCTGTCGCACTTGTTTAACATTTTTCTTTAAGAGCTATATAATCTCTAGTCTAGTTTTTGATACATTTTCTTCTGTGAAAAGTGTAAAAAGCTTTTCAGAAATAAATGTTATTTAATTAAATGTGCGTATTTCAGTGTGATTTTTTTTGCTGCACAGGACTGTAAAAAGTGTAATTTTTTATTATGTGTTGTCAAGACATAACATCAATTCTTTACAAAGTCTGCACATCACAGTTACTCAAGAAAAATATTTTATTTTCTATTCTAACCAAGAAAATGTTTACTTTTAAATGTTTAAGTACAAATAAATGCGGAGCTGTTTGTTAAATATTTTTGCTTTGAAGTTTTACACATTGTTTTGTGTCCAATGCAGTATTGATTTATGTCGCGAGGGGGCGCGCAGAGACAAAACTTATGTTTCTTGAACCAGCTTTCACTCTAAGACTGACATCTAGTGGTTGTGTTTATTACTGTATATGACTGACACAACTGTTTGCGCAGGTTGCGGAACAAGGAAGTTCAGAGTTCAGAGAAAACGAAACTAACTTGCAGTCGATCTAAACGCTGAATTTATTTCTCTGTCTTTGTTTACGTGCACAAAAATGGCAGAAGCCAGTTTTTCTCAGGATCAGTTCATCTGTTCAATCTGTCTGGATCTACTGAAGGATCCAGTGGCTATTCCCTGTGGACACAGTTACTGTATGAGCTGTATTACAGACTGCTGGGATCAGGATGATCAGAAGAGAATCTACAGCTGTCCTCAGTGCAGACAGACCTTCACTCCAAGACCTGTTTTAGGTAAAAACCTCATGCTGACTGAAGTGATGGAGAAACTGAAGAAGACTAAACTACAAGCTGCTCGTCCTGATCACTGTTATGCTGGACCTGGAGATGTGGAGTGTGACGTCTGTACTGAGAGAAAACACAAAGCTGTCAAGTCCTGTCTGGTGTGTCTGAACTCTTACTGTCAAACTCATTTTGATCAACATGAGAATTTCTTTAAAGGAAAGAGACACAAACTGATAGATGCTACTGGACGACTTCAGCAGATGATCTGCTCTCAACATGATAAACTACTAGAGATTTACTGTCACACTGATCAGTGCTGTATATGTTATCTGTGTATGGTGGATGAACACAAAAACCATGATACTGTATCAGCTGCAGCAGAGAGAACTGAGAAACAGGTAAGAGATGAAAATGGCTCTTTATCATTTTTAATACATATAAAAAGGATAAAAAACATATTTATTTTATTTTAAAATTCACTCTTATTTACAGTTTATCTGATTTATCGTTATTTCCACATTCAACAGAAAGAACTGAAGGAGAGACAGAAAACATACCAGCAGAGAATCCAGGAGAGACAGAAGGATGTTCAGGAGCTGAGAGAGACTGTGGAGACTCATAAGGTGAGTTTTGATGAGAAGAACAACTGCTGACTGCTGGAAGAGCTGTTTGACACTCAGTTAGGACTCTCCTCCAATCAGTCAGTGAGGAGTCCAGTGCTGGATCACTTTCCAGTCCCACTGAAGTCCACTGTGGGTAACAGACTGTGTGAGGTACCAGTAAGAGCCGAGTGAATGGACTGATTGTAATGCTCGTCTCTCTGTGTGTCCTAACAGCGCTCTGCACAGACAGCAGTGGAGGACAGTGAGAGAATCTTTACTGAACTGATCCGCTCCATTGAAAGAAGACGCTCTGAGGTGACACGGCTGATCAGAGATCAGGAAAAGACTGAAGTGAGTCGAGCTGAAGGAGTCTTGAAGCGACTGGAGCAGGAGATTGATGATCTGAAGAGGAGAGATGCTGAGCTGGAGCAGCTTTCACACACAGATGATCACATCCATTTCCTCCAGGTAACAGAGAGCTGAAAAACAACACAGTGTTTTTAAAAAGTAAATATTATGTTTTACAAAAAAATATTTTCTATTAACCGTTTTTGTTGTTTGTTGTGTGTGTGTTTAGAGTTTTCAGTCTCTCTCTGTTCCTCCTGGATCTACAGACTCACTCACTGTCAGATCTCTCGTCTCTTATGATGATGTAGAAAAATCGGTCTCTCATCTGAAAGAGAAACTGGAGAATTTTTGCAGAGAAGAGATAAAAAAGATATCTGACAGAAGTAAAGTGTCATTTATTCATTCTTTAGAATGCATTATCATGGTGAAATATAATGCACATCAAAATTAATCTAATATATTTTAAGTACAATTTTATTTTGACTACTTGTGTTAATTCATTTGTTTACAATAAAATGTTTATTTTCAGCAGTAATACAAGCAAAGATTGAACCTAAAACCAGGGAGGAATTCCTCCAGTGTAAGTTACTTTTAGCATACATACACAGAGAGAATGTTGTATCTTATATCATCAAGCAATTTCAAGTTTACACATTTATATTAAAATGATATTTTCCTCAGATTCCCACCAGCTGACAGTGGATCCAAACACAGTGCATAAATATCTCAGTCTGTCTGAAGGGAACACAGTGATTAATAACACTGACAGAGTTCAGCTGTATCCTGATCATCCAGACAGATTTAATGGTTATCGTCAGGTGTTGTGTAGAGAGAGTGTGTGTGGACGCTGTTACTGGGAGGTTGAGTGGAGTGGTCATGTGTTTATATCTGTGTCATATAAGAGCATCAGCAGGAAGGGACTGGGTCATGAGTGTTTGTTTGGATGTAATGATCAGTCCTGGTGTTTGTACTGCACTGACTCCAGTTGCTCATTCTCTCACAATAACATTAACACTAAACTCCCTGTAGTGTCCAGATCTTGTAGAATAGGAGTGTATGTGGATCACAGTGCAGGAACTCTGTCCTTCTACAACGTCTCTGACACAATGACCCTCATCCACAGAGTCCAAACCACATTCACTCAACCTCTCTATCCTGGATTTTGGGTTTATGGATCAGCTGTTGATAGAATAAAACTGTGTTTATAACAAAATAACCGACTAAGACATTCTACAAATAATATTATTATGTCACAGATTCTCTATAATAAAGTTCACAGATTATAATACACTTAGTATAGAAACAGTCAGACTGCAACAATAAAGTGCTTTTCACAACATCCAAATGATGATAGGTTATTGATTTCAACTTGCTACAACCATTCAGTTAGAAAAACACAGATCAATAGCCATCAATGAAACAACATCAGATATTATTACACTGTAGAAATAAAAGATCTTTGAGGAACCATTTGAGGTTCTTCACACCGGCAGAACCGTCAGGAGGTTCTCTGAGGAACATGAGAAGTGAATTTAAAGTGCTGAAAGGATCCCATAAGTTTATGCAAGAACTGCCAAGACTGTTAACGGTTTCTGAGAGAACTGCTCTTTGTAAAAAAAGTGCCTTGTGGTCCTCTTGATGGTTCTGCCAGTGTGGCAGTGTGAAGAACCTCAAATGGTTCCTCAAAGATCTTTTCATTTTTACAGTGTATTACAAACTAGTCTCAATATTAAATCATTAGCTTATTAGTTTCTGAAATAGTTTTATTGGAGGGTTATTATTTAGTTTTATTGCCACTCTCGCCTTTGACTTGCTCACTGGAAGACACTGAGAATGGGTTTAAGGTTTTTTTATTTTATTAATATTTTTAATTTAATAGTAAAACTACAATCGTAGATCCTTCTTTGATTTTTCCCAATTTAGTATGCTAATGCAGAATTATTGCATTATGGTATTATTGCAAATTTATGCGTTTCATGGATTGTCCGATTTTTGTATTGTTTGATCTTTTCTGTCCACTTTCATGTATGACATGTCCTGTTTAATGTGATACCTGTTACTAGGCCTGTCGCACTTGTTTAACATTTTTCTTTAAGAGCTATATAATCTCTAGTCTAGTTTTTGATACATTTTCTTCTGTGAAAAGTGTAAAAAGCTTTTCAGAAATAAATGTTATTTAATTAAATGTGCGTATTTCAGTGTAATTTTTTTGTTGTACAGGACTGTAAAAAAGTGTAATTTTGTATTATGTGTTGTCAAGACATAACATCAATTCTTTACAAAGTCTGCACATCACAGTTACTCAAGAAAAATATTTTATTTTTTATTCTAATCAAGAAAATGTTTACTTTTAAATGTTTAAGTACAAATAAATGTTTGTTAAATATTTTTGCACATTGTCAGGATGATCAGAAGAGAATCTACAGCTGTCCTCAGTGCAGACAGACCTTCACCACTCCAAGACCTGTTTTTAGGTAAAACCCTCATGCTTGACTGAAGTGATGGAGAAACTGAAGAAGACTAAACTACAAGCTGCTCGTCCTGATCACTGTTATGCTGAACCTGGAGATGTGGAGTGTGACGTCTGTAATGAGAGAAAACACAAAGCTGCCAAGTCCTGTCTGGTGTGTCTGAACTCTTACTGTCAAACTCATTTTGATCAACATGAGAATTTCTTTAAAGGAAAGAGACACAAACTGATAGATGCTACTGGATCTAACTTCAGCAGATGATCTGCTCTCAACATTGATAAACTACTTCGAGATTTACTGTCACACTGATCAGTGCTGTATAGTTATCTGTGTATGGTGGATGAACACAAAACCATGATACTGTATCAGCTGCAGCAGAGAGAACTGAGAAACAGGTAAGAGATGAAAATGGCTCTTTTATCATTTTAATACATATAAAAAGGATAAAACATATTTATTTTATTTTAAAAATTCACTCTTATTTACAGTTTCATCTGATTTATCATTATTTCCTACATCTCAACAGAAAAGAACTGATGAGAGACAGAAACAATGTACCAGCAGAGAATCCAGGAGAGACACAGAAGGATCTTCCAGGAGCTGAGAGAGACTGTGGAGACTCATAAGGTGAGTTTTGATGAGAAGAACAACTGCTGACTGCTGGAAGAGCTGTTTGACACTCAGTTAGACTCTCCTCCAATCAGTCAGTGAGGAGTCCAGTGCTGGATCACTTTCCAGTCCCACTGAAGTCCACTGTGGGTGTGGGCCAGGACTGTGTGAGGTACCAGTAAGAGCCGAGTGAATGGACTGATTGTAATGCTCGTCTCTCTGTGTGTCTCTAACAGCCTGCACTGACAGCAGTGGAGGACAGTGAGAGGATCTTTACTGAACTGATCCGGCCCATTGAGAGAAGACGCTCTGAGGACACGGCTGATCAGAGATCAGGAAAAGACTGAAGTGAGTCGAGTTTCTCGGAGTCCTCCAGCGACTGGAGCAGGAGATTGATGATCTGAAGAGGAGAGACGCTTCGAGCTGAGCAGCTTTTACACACAGATGATCACATCCATTTCCTCCAGGTAACAGAGAGCTAAAACAACACAGTGTTTAAAAGTAAATATTAGGTTTTACAAAATATTTCTGTTAACCGCTTTTGTTGTTTGTCTTGTGTGTGTGTTTAGAGTTTTCAGTCTCTCTCTGTTCCTCCTGATCTACAGACTCACTGTCATCAGATCTCTGCCTCCTTTATGATGATGTAGAAAATCGGTCTCTCATCTGAAAGAGAAACTGAGAATTTTTGCAGAGAAGAGATAAAAAGATATCTGATAGAAGTAAAGTGTCATGTATTTATTCTCTTAGAATGCATTATCATTGTGAAATATAATGCACATCAAAATTAATCTAATATATTTTAAGTAAAAATTTTGATTTTGACTACTTGTGTTAATTCATTTTGTTTACAATAAACAAGGTGTTTTTATTTTCAGCAGTAATACAGCAAAGATTGAACCCAAAAACCAGGGAGGAATTCCTCCAGCTTAGTTTCGTTACTTTAGTGCATACATACACAGAGAGAATGTTGTAATCTTTATATCATCAAGCAATTTCAAGTTTACACATTTATATTAAAATGATATTTTCCTCAGATTCCCACCAGGCTGACAGTGGATCCAAACACAGTGCATAAACGCCTCAGTTCTGTCTGAAAGGGGAACACAGTGGGATTAATAACACTGACAGAGACTTCAGCCGTGATCCTGATCATCCAGACAGATTTGATTATTGGGATCAAGTGTTGTGTGTAGGAGAGAGCGTGTGTGGACGCTTGTTACTGGGAGGTTGAGTGGAGTGGTCAGCGTGTTTATATCAGTGTCATATAAGAGCATCAGCAGGAAGGGACGGGTGATGAGTGTTTGTTATGGATGTAATTGACTCAGTCCTGAGTTTGTTCTGTTTCTGACTCCAGTTGTCGCATTCTCTCACAATAACATTAACACTAAACTCCCTGTAGTGTCCAGATCTTGTGTAGAATAGGAGTGTATGTGGATCACAGTGCAGGAACTCTCATCCTTCTACAGCGTCTCTGACATGGCTAATGACCCTCATCCACAGAGTCCAAACCACATTCACTCAACCTCTCTATCCTGGATTTTGGGTTCATGGATCAGCTGTTAATAGAATAAAACTGTAAGTTTATAACAAAAATAACTCCACTAAGACATTCTACAAATAATATTATTATGTCACAGATACTTTGCATATACATAAAGTTCACAGATTTAATAATAATTCCTTAGTATAGAAACAGTCAGACTGCAACAATAAAGTGCTTTTCTACAAATATCCAAATGATGATAGGTTATTGATTTCAATCCTCTGCTACAACCATTCAGTTAGAAAACACAGATCAATAGCCATCAATGAAACAACATCAGATATTATTACACTGTAGAAATAAAGATCTTTGAGGAACCTATTTGAGGTTCTTTCACACCGCAGAACTCGGCCAGGAGGTTCTGAGGAACACATGAGAAGTGGAATTTAAAGTGCTGAAAGGATCCCATAGAGTTTATGCAAGTTTATGCCAAGACTGTTAACGTAGTTTCGAGAGAACTTTCCTGCTCTTTGTAAAAAAGTGCTCTTGTGGTCCTTCTTGATGGTTCTAGCCAGTGTGGCAGTGTGAAGAACTCTCAAATGGTTCCTCAAAGATCTTTTCATTTTTACAGTGCATTAAAACTAGTCTCTCAATATTAAAATCATTAGCTGGGTTAGTTTCTGAAATAGTTTTATTGGAGGGTTATTATTTAGTTTTATTGCCACTCTCGCATTTCCCTTGACTCTTGCTCACACTGGAAGACACTGAGAATGGGTTTTAAGGCTTTATTTTATTAATATTTTAATTTAATAGTAAAACTACAATCGTAGATCCTTCTTGATTTTTCCCGATAATTATAGGTGGCGCTTGCATGCAGAATTATTGCATTATGGTATTATTGCAAATTTATAACGTCAGTGGATTGTTCCGGGATTTTGTATTGTTTGATCTTTTTCTTGGTCCACTTCTTTCATGTATGACATGTCCTGTTTAATTTTGATACCCTAAGTTATTAGGCTGTCGCGACTTGTTTAACATTTTTCTTTACATATATAATCTCTTAGTCTAGTTTTGATACATTTTCTTCTGTGAAAAGTGTGTGCTTTTCAGAAATAAATGCTATTTAATTAAATGTGCGTATTTAGATTTTTTGCTGCACAGGACTGTAAAAAAAAGTGTAATTTTTATTATGTGTTGTCAAGACATAACATCAATTCTTTACAAAGTCTGCACATCACAGTTACTCAAGAAAAATATTTTATTTTTATTCTAATCAAGAAAATGTTTACTTTTAAATGTTTAAGTACAAATAAATGTTTGTTAAATATTTTGCTTTG
>CM032797.1:7074219-7200258 GCA_019155185.1 Beaufortia kweichowensis | reverse complement strand
AACCAATACATATATAACAACTAACATTTTAAACAAACCTCCTAATGCCATTAACATTTCAAATGGTCCTTTCCTTCTTTTCTTTCTTCATGCCTGGAAGACAAGACATGATTATTTGAAGAATTATCTTTTTTTGACTAATTAAATTTATTATCTTGTTTGTCTGATTATAACGTACAATCAGTACGATGCCTCCAAAAAATCTCAAAAAAACACTATTTACATTTACATTCAGCTTTAAGAGTTTACTAAACATTTACGTTTTATTAATTTGTGTATTCTCTGGGACCCAAACAACTGCACATTTTTACATTCACGTGTAATAGACAAGTGCACATATTTATTTGATTAACTAAAGAACATGTCATAGATTTCTATTATATTTATATGAAACTAATTATAATGTTTACAGACCTAACCCAACCCTAAAAAATGAACTGCATTCTTAGTATTAACAATCTTATTTCCCAAATGTCCACAGTGTAACAAATTAGTCATCAAACCTACTTTAGATGAACCTTTTTACTGAAACACTGAAGTACAGCAGCTCCATACATTCAATTCTCTGAATATCTGGACATTCTTCTAGTTTTTATGAACGACTAACCAAAACCAAACCGAAATTTTCAGGCAAACTTAATCTTATGTCAGGCAGACATTACTGCTATTATTAAAATAACCTGCCATAAATGTTTTCAACAGGTAAGTTTCGGGAAACTTACAGCAGTTATATAAAATACGTCACGCACACTGTTATCTATTAGACTAACCGCTGGGTGGCAGAGTAAACTCAGCAAATAAAACGTCAGGTTTGCTTCTTATTAATTATTGATTCAGAATTACGAGAAACTATTCGTTAAATATTAACATTTGTGTGAAATAATCACATGTTGAAAATACGAAAATGCAAAATAAATAAATATCAAACGATTGCCCAAATCTTATTGTTTAGTGCTGAAACCGCAGGGACGCATGCGCACTATATCCTTCCGCGTGTCTGTATCTATAGCAACGCAGAATACACAAGCACGTGAGCGACATGGTGCGCAGTAAGTTCATTTAAGTGCTTGTTTTTATTAATTATCATAACATGTCTTTTTAAAACAACCCTTATCGACATTTTAACTAATGATATTTTATCGCAAACTTTGAGTTTGAGACTTTTTTATTGTGTTTCAGTGACTTGTAAAGCGCTCTCTCTCTCTCTCTCTCTCTCTCGTATTCAGTCAGTGAGGATCTGATCCGCCGCAGAGCAGAGCACAATAATGGTGAGATCTTTTCCCTGGAGGAGGTTTCCCTTCATCAGCAGGACATTGAGAGGATCGAGCACATCCACAATTGGTGCAGAGACCTCAGAATCCTTTACTTACAAAACAACCTCATCCCTAAGATAGGTAACCAGACATTCCTGTACATGTCAGTGATAATAAACAGACTCAATGCATGCATACTGAAATGTTTGCATTTATATGATACATATTGTTATGATGACTATTTCTACAGAAAATGTGAGCAAACTAAAAAAGCTGGAGTATTTAAATTTGGCACTGAACAACATTGAGGTCATTGAGAATTTAGAAGGTGAGTTGGATACTCTGTCCTACAGTTTGATAACATTTTAATGATCACATTTTAATGTAACCAAATGTTATTATTCATAATGTACATATAAAACGTATTTGAGTTTACTATGAGTTTACTTATGTTAAGCTAAATCCATACGCATTATGTTTTACATCCAACTACAGTGCATGTCTGTGTTTGTGTAGGTTGTGAGAGCTTACAGAAACTGGATCTGACCGTAAATTTTGTGGGTAAGCTGAGCAGTGTGGAGTCTCTAAAGCACAACCTTCATCTTACTGAGCTCTACCTGGTGGGAAACCCCTGTACTGAATTCCAGGGATACAGACAGTATGTAATAGCTTGTATCCCTCAACTCCAGGTACCGCCCTATAAGAGAGAGATAGACAGAGAGATACTTTTTAGAATGATGTTGTGAATAAATGTTTCCTTTTACAGTGGCTGGATGGGACAGCAATTGGTCGAGCTGATCGTATCCAGGCCCTACAGGAACTGGATACAGTGAGAAGGCGTGTCTTAGAGCAGGAGGCGGAGTATTTAGAGAAGAGAGAGAAGCAGAGGAGTGACTTGAGAGAGGCCACACCCACAGATGACCAGTGAGTGTATTAGAAATGGTCAGTACTTAAATAAGGACCGGAAATTATAACCTGATACCTCTAATTATGTATATGCATAAAAATAGACACAGTTTTTTGTGTATATTCTAAGTGCTAGTCATGTAAAAGTTTTGTGTTTTGCAACTTACCAGCAATCATTTTTCACTCAGGTTGGTCACTGAGAACCAAAATGAAGAGCAGACCCACCAGAATCAAGAATCAAAGTCTCACACAGATGAAGAGGAGCAAGAAAGGGAATTTTGGGAAAAGCCATGTGCATTTACACCAGAGTCCAGATTAGAGGCCCATCGCCATCTGGAAGAAAAGAGAAGGGCAAAAGAGAGAAAGAGGTAACATTTATATACTTTATTAGTTATATTATCTTTCCACAATTTAATGAACTTCTTGCTAAGAACTCCTTGCCAATTGAGGTTTTAATAGAGGTTTTTATTTCTGAGGGCATTCTTTAGATTTTACAAACAGTGTTGTATAATGTAATTTTATATACAGTAATTGTTTGAAATTCAAGCCTTCTTTTAAACGCATTCACGTACAAGCACGTCTGTGTGTCTGCAGCGATAGCCATGAAACCAAAACCCCCAGATCTCTGATCACTGCAGATGGACGAGTGCTGAACGTCAACGAGCCAAAGTAAACACGCACAAACAAATTCACTTTCAAATTCAATTTCCAGGGTGGATGTTTGACCAGTGCTGATTTTTGGAGGCATTTTAAAAGCACACAATTGTCATTTTTGCCATCTATTTTCAAGGTTGGACTTCAGTCTTACAGATGATGAGAACAACAACTGCATGATGTTGGATTTACATGTTTACAGGTACTAGAAACACACACATTTAGTTGGTTAACAAAAAGAAGACATACCATACTTCGGACAGGCTAAACCTAACCCAAACCATACCCATAAAAAAGTACATTTACAGTATTAACAAAAATTATTTTCACATTATTTTCATTTATCTCTTCCAAATAAACTTTGTATGCATTTCTTGGCAATCATTGCGTAACTTTTCTCCAAACAGCACAGACTCACATTGCTCTCTTCTGTACTGTAGGCATATGGACACGTCACTGCTAGATGTGGATGTTCAGCCAACGTATGTGAGAGTGACCGTCAAAGGAAAGGTAGACTATCCATCTCTCGTCCTCTCTCTCTTTCCACCTCTCTCTCTCCTGATGAGTTTGACCTTTAAAGCTGATTACCCAGCAGTAAATCTACACTCTTTATTCTGCTTCATTTCACCACAAATCTGCGACAGACCAGCACGAGTAACAGTCCACGCACCGCCACACTCCAGTGAGTGTGAGTGTGTGACAGTATTGACGGGAATATGAGGTTTATGACTGGTGTAGATTACATTTACCATGACAAGTGCTTGAAACCTCACATTAATGAAAGTGTGTGTGCAGGTGTTCCAGCTTGTTTTACCTGCAGAAGTTAAACCTGACAGCAGCACAGCCCAGAGATCCCAAACCACCGGCCACCTGCTCCTCATACTACCCCTGGTACAGCTCATTACACCTGAAACACACTCTGTAACATCAAATATACAGGGAGTTCATTCCCATAGTGTGTAAAAGGTTCAGTAAAACCTAAAGTAGTAGAAAATATCAAATGCTGTTTTATTAAAGAGCTTAAAGGTGCATTTAAATGTTGGGATTTAAGTTTAACAAGAAAACACATTATCTATTAAAAATCCTTTAAAATGCATTAAGGTAAATATGCAGTGCAGCTGGAATCTGCCCAAAAGATTAGAACAATGCTTTCAGAAATGTTTTTTTTTGTTGTATAAACAAATGTAACTTTTATGTTTTTTAGAGCTTTTTTAGAACCATACTTCCATACTTGTCTGGAATACATCAAACCACTCTACGCTTCCAAAATGGTCTGATATATTTGCATTTTTTCTAGGCACATGGAGAGATAAAACCAAAGAAACATGTTGCTAGACCAACCAGCGGTACCTGTGAAGGAAAAGCTGAGACAAGGCAAGACAAGACAAGGTAATCACCAACTTTTGCCAAACTGCATTTTCAATGTCAGATGATAGTTTTTGTAAACCAATCATAAAGTTGTTCCTACAATTTAAAACTCACGAGTCTCATGGACTTATTCGTTTTTTGGAGTTTGACTCCTCCAGATTCCCTTATGTATGGAAAAAAGTATTAGTGATGTGACTTTGAAGAAAAGTCTGCTAAAAGACTACATTAGGCTACAGTTTAATACAAACTCGTTTGTAGTTTTTGCAGTTCACTGCAAGAGGTCTTGTGCAGTAACACAATCCTCTGTATGTGTGCAGGCAAATCTAATGTGTCTTAATGCATGTTTACATTAGCATATGTCACAGTGGTGTGGAATTAGTTTCTTGACTTTACTTGGTTTTATTCAATTGAGTTACTGTCTATGTGTGTGTCCTTCCGGCGGTTTATCAGGACAGTAACTGAACACTAGGGTATGACATTGAAGACCCAATAAAAATGTTAATAAGATGCAGATAAAGTGGCTGATGTCATTCCGCCCACCCACAGACACTTCTCTTGTGTGACTTAACACTGATGGATGACATCATCTGAGCCTGATTTCTCCTGACCTCCTGACACATTGGGAGGTCAGATGCTCTCTCTCTCTCTCTCTCTCTTCATGTTGTTATTTACTCTGTGTGTGACAGACACACTCATATGCACACACACGTGTTTCTGCCCCTGAGGAAATCACCACACTTTCAGTAAATCATCATGTGTGTGTGATAATGTACCTACCCAGTAAGATACTGATTGGCTCAGACTGTACAATATAATTACTTGCTATCAGTAATTCAGCAGCCAATCAGGTTTCAGCTTCTGCTTTAATTACATTTTCAGTGATTTATTTTGAAAGCATGAAAGAGAGAGAGAGAGAGAGAGGCAGACAGAGATAGAGACAGAGATATACTATACTACAATATACTAAAAATACTCAGCTGTGTATTAGCATTAGGTCTCATAATGTTGGTAGTGATGCCGGTAAATAGAATAAAGAGAAATTGTTTATATATTGCAGATTTGCGTTTCAATCTGAGAGCCTGACGGCCGAACTCTTTTGCTGCTTAGGCCTCTAGTATATGTGATGATGTAATCAGGCCCTGCTGCTTAGAAGTGTCATGTATTTCTGTATGACAAACAATATTTAGCAGAAAATAATATACGTTGGGACTTTCTCCACTTCACTGAATTTGATTAGATTGTGAAACATGGGCATATCATATCATTAGTTACTAAAATCCCTCATTCTAATAGGGCTTGGTTACTTCAGCAGAAAATTCATTTTGAATAATAATAAGAAAAAAGCGAACCTGACTTTGATTTTGCAGCAATGTGCTGACTGCACGGTTACAGTAAGAGTTATAGACTAATAAACTGCAACAAAACAACATTCTCACTCTGATCTATCTCTCCGCAGGACATCGTGTGGGCGTGAATTATTGGAGGTGGATCCCAGTAAAAGTCTGACTGGGAATCTGGCCAACATTGTTTCCAACGAAAAGGATTTTTCCCACAAACCCCAGCAGTTGTCGCAGGCACATCAGCATTGTGGCTTTAAAGAAAGGCCTGTGTCAAAGGACTTTGTGGATGATCCAGAAGTGCCTCCGCTTATGTGAGAGAAAGAGAGAGAATATGTTAAGATATGACACAGCAAGAGAGCATAAGTGATAATCACACACTCTGCTGAGCTTGTGGAACTGTGTGTAATGAAATAATGCGAGATATATTTAGCCTTCTTCATTAGACGTATAGCAGAGCAGATGAGTAATTGTCAGTCTCATTACAGCGTACTGAATATTTCACGGCTCCCTTCATTTTCTTTGGGTGTTCTCAATCTCTCTCACACAAACACTTACATGCACTGACAATATTAGTTCTCTGAAATAAAGTAAGACCTGTTTGTAATGTTCTCTGAACTTAATTTGTTTTAAAGCATCTGTAGCACATAATTATATGTAAAAGAGTTTTGCTTCTCTAAACAACAGCAAGGAATAGCATAGTTGATCCAAAAATGAACACTTTTTCATCGTGTCATTCCAAACCTGTATGACTTCTTTCTTCTGCAAAACACAAAGGAGATATTTTAAAGAATGTTGATTAAAAAACAACATTGACCCCCACTGACTTCTATAGACCCCTGAGATATTTCTCTAAATATCGTCTTTTGTGTTCCACTGAAGTTCAAACTGTTTTGAAAGACATGAGGGTGAATCAATGAACACTACGCCTTTAATAAATATAAAATATTTACTCATTTTAATATTGCTGAAATATACCCTCAACCTTACAGCTGATGGCACCAACTCAAGCTACAGGAACTACATTAAAAAGTAAAAGACCAGTAAAAAGCTTAAAAAAAGATTTGCCAGATCACACAAGTGTTTGCTTTACAGAAAGAGAAATGTCATTAGTCTGTTTTAAAACAATGAAAATCTATTAGTGAGATGTCCTCACTAATGTAGTGTGTGTGCAAAAGAGGTCAGATACACGCAGAACTGCCAACTGATGAGATCATGCCAATGCAGTATTTCTGTTTTCTGGAAAGCAAGCAGATAAACTCACACTTCTTCCAGCTCACACACATCAAAGGTCAAATACACATTTTTGGAGCTGACACTCAGCATTTCACTGTTTCGATCTTCAGCGTTTAAGGTTGTGTTCTTTCCCCTGGTGTTTTATGTGTGTGCAGGTGAATTATCGGGATGTGCAGATGGGCTTTGCTGGTTTCATTTCCCCCTTTATTAAAAACTCCTGTCAGCAGATGAGTAATTTATTTTGCTGCTGACATTTAAACACCTCTGTGCTACGCTGGGCTAAATCATATAAAAGCCATTGTATTGCTTTGGAGAATTCAGTAAACCCATTATACATCAAAGAGCATCATTTATAAATCATTTTCATAAATTCAATATCTTGTAGGCTACACAGATTGTAAATGAAAAGTGAGGTCAAAACGTCAGAGACCACTAGTGAAAATGTTTCCATTGTTTTGCTTCAATAAATTATGTATTCAGCAAAAGTAAAATGTTTTTCTTTAATGACAGCATGCCTGACATGTTTGATGATCTAGTCTAGTCATAAAGTACCTGTTTTAAGTCAATTACATAAAAAGGCAGACTAAGATTAGTCTCCAACTAATGCTAGTTGGAGACTAATGCTACTAATTGCTAACTGCTAGTTGGTCAGATGTTTATGATCATTTAAAGAATTGATCGTATCGAGAAAATGCGTTAAGTGTACTATACATCACAAGATTTATCACATTAATATTTGTAAAGTTATGTGTATTTACATCAGCATTTGCATATCAGATGTGAATTCTGATCCTGGGACTTCTGTAGGTTTGTGATATTGGTCGGAATGAATAAAACATGATGATCTCACCCAGCAGCTGGACATGAACTGAATTATTCAACCCCTGTCCCCCTGACAAAGATGTCCTCATTTCTTTCTCTCGCCTCTGTCTTTTCCACTCCCCTGACTCTGCTGTCTCTCCAATCACTGACAAGGAGACCGTTCCATCTGATTTGACTTTCCAAGAGTCTAACTCCAGAGCCGGGCATTTTTGATGTTCCTTCACTTTTATTGATCCGTTTGTCTTTTCATTCTCTCTCTGCCTGTTCTCTCTCGCCATTTTTCCAGCAGCCCTAGGATGCTCCTCTCCCGAGGGATGTGTGTGTCAGAGCACGGTGGTACAAGCTCTTGGAGCTGAACTGTAGCTCGTTCAGAGGTTAACAGCATCTCTCCAAGCTGCCTGACATCATAAGCACTTAAATTTATGGCTTATAGCCATAAAGACCTATAGCATTAATCTAAAACCTCCATCCACAGAAATTGGAATGAAGAAGTCTTGCACATACTTCAGCTGTTTCATTTCAAATGAGATTTGAATGGACATGTTTCTGGACAGCAAGGGTTCACCTCTTTGGTCCTACAGTATGTGGGTGTGTGTGTGGTTGGCTATCCAGCCATCTTGGATTGCCCGGTAACAAGCATCTAAATTCATCAGAGAGCAGTCGGATACTCCCAGTGCAGTAGAGAGAATAAGAAACCCGAAGACACAAAAGCCCCACCAAAACAATATAAATACATTTCTTTAAACCTATATCTATGCATATATAAGACATCTGGGCTTATATAGGCTATGAAAATTCTGTGTAGAGAATATTCTCATCTCTAATGTGTGAGATTTGAAACCCAAGAAACCTTATTCTCCTAGAGAGTGTAAATCTCATTAATGATAAATGAAATCCAGAGAAGCTCCCTCACTGTGGGATTCTGGGTTTCAGTTTCAGTTTAGAGTACTTTATTGGCTTTACAAATAGCAATATAGTCATATTGCCAAAGCATTTGCAGCTTTTTTTGCAGGCAAGCAGAATTAAAACAGTTAAAAGGTTGTTGTATGAAACACGTGCCCTTTTGTGTCCTACATTGTGTCTTACAAAAAACATTTGACATAAAATAAATCAATGTTTTATAAACATTCATCATGCTTAATCATAAAATAAAAAATGTTTTTATCATGAGAATGATTTAAAGCCAGTCTCCATATTACATTAGTGTTCCTGTGGATGAGGTTTATTTGAGAGAAAACACAAGCAAGAGTTTCTGTGTGAATTACTGAGCAGAAATCGACCGGTGTCTCTGCTCTTAATGGGGTGTTAGGAAGGCTGTAAATATTTTGAACTACATTATTCTGAGCTTTCAGATGTTTTATCTATGCAAAATTACCCTTTTTAAGTTTTCAAAAACACACAACATGCTACTGTGATTCATGCAAAAAAACACCAGAAGCTTTTAGGAGTCACGATGGCATGTACAATATTGCGTTGACGAGGCACAGAGATGCTATGTCAGTAGTGTGTGTCACGTGGCCGCCAGCTCCCTGTCTCGCGCTCGCGTCTGAACCCCCGTCTACGAGGCGCGCGCGAGCCTCCTCCCACCCCTCGCCACCGTCAAGCGTCTCCACGAGCATCGGCAGCACCAGAAGAACTGAATTCAGCAATCATGCGGACGCGCAGAGAATACGGTAAGACAGCTGTGTTTATACGGTGACAGAGAAAGCGCTGTTATATTTACGCGTTCAGACACTGTGTGTGTTGCTCAAGTCGTTGTTCCAGAGGCGCGTCGAGGCGATGCAATTGTTGCGCGGCGCTGTTGCGGCTCTTTGTCAGTGCTGAGATGTTGTAAATGGGTGCGCGTCGACATTTTTAAGCGAAATTTGTAGCCCGTACTTTGCAAGTGTGTGTAAGAGGGCGTGCATGCGTGCGCGCGTTTGACAGACCTGTGTGTTTTTTCCAATCCACAGCCCATCCGCCTCGCGCCTCCCTCCCCGAACCAAGTCCTTAAATGACCCACGGCCACTAAGGAGCTCGCGCTTTCCCCGTCCGGATCATGGCATGCGCCCCATCCCGGACTTCCACACGCGCGGCGCCGAGGTTCGAGAGCAGTGAACATGGGGATCAGGTCCAGAAATGCCGCTAACGTCACGGAGGACTCGCGCGAGAGAAAGGGCGCGCTGGCCGGAGAGCTGGAGCAATGTGCGGTGCAGGAGCGGGACGGAACGCTGCTGCTCGTCGGTTCTGGCAGGGAACAGGACTTTAAACGGGGCTCGCAGAACATCGGTCTGCTCGCAAAGACGCCCCTGGGCTACACTCGTCCGGTAAAGAGGAATAACATTAGGAAGCGACGGATCCAGAACCTCATCTACGACGCGCTCGAGAGACCGAGAGGATGGGCGCTGCTCTACCACGCGTTTGTGTAAGTACACCCAATGCGTTTGATACCTAGAAGGGACCACACACGGAGGAAACGACAACGTTAAATACGAAACATAACTGTAAATTATTTAAACCTGTTTGTTTGTACAGCGTTTCTCACAAAACATATTGTTCGATTGTTATACGACAGCATTAACCTATGATTCATTGCAACTTATAATTTATAACTTATAGGCATTGCATGAAAATCACATTTACCAAATGTCTTTATGGAACACTTGGACTTTGTAACCACATTTTCCTGACTGGGGTTAAATGGTCAGTGTCTATGCTATGTGAAAGAGAAACTGCCACACTGGCCAAACTTTGATCAGAAGTTGTTAGTGTGTGTTTGCATTGAGCTTTGAAGTGTCTACCAGAGCTCTCCATGGTGCTGAAACAGAGCCCAACCTCCAGCTGCTACTGTGTCCAGATACCAAAGTAATTGCAGCTGTCTAACAGCAGATTGGGGTATGAAAGCATCTTACGGTCACCTTAGAGCTGTAGATGTGCCTGTGATCATCTCTGTATCTGAAATAAGAACACTGTGTTCTCTGATACTGTCTATGACGCTAAGGTAGAGTCCAGACTTGGAAAACATGTCTCTGTTCAATGAAGCTGTCCATGGTCCTGGAATATCACCATGGAATTCAATTCACAAGATTATATATCTTTTACATACAAGTGACTTACAAATAAGAAAACATCATAAGTAATTTATTGTAACTGTCAGCAATAACTGCAATACACAATTCTAAGTTCACAGTACAAGATAGATTAATAGACAGTAGGTGACTCTTGTTGCATGGAGGCACAGAACCATGGTAATGTTGATTAACCCGTTAACTGTCACCGTTCCTTAAGAGAAACAAGGTTATTTCGCTAATCACTTTAATATTTCATACTGTAATTAAATTCTTGCCTAATCATGATGAACCATATATTGATGGACAGGTCTAAGATTCAAGAATAAATATTTGACAAACCAAAAAACATGTTAATGATATTAAAAAAAAATACCTTAAATAACAATATCTAAAATGTAAAAAACTGTAGTTGAGTGCATTTGCACAATATTTGCAATGTAAGTTAGCAGGTTAACTGGTAATTGTTTTTTTAATCTGGTATTACTATGCAGATGGACAACATCCATTGAAGACATAAGCATGGTAAACTTCTGCAGCATGCACACAAAATCACACATAATTCATGGCCCATTTTCTGTGCACTGCTCTTAAAGCCTAATACAGGATGTAGATCGGCATCTCAGCCCAGCTTTTACCCAGTGTCTGTGTATGTGTGTGGTTTCTCTGACTGTACCAGGGCTTTTAACCAGAGCCCTCTGTCTCATGTGAGGTTAGTCCTCACCATATTAATGTGAATAATTGATTTTGAAAAACTCTTTATGTGCTCAACAGTGTTATGGCATTAAGTGTGGTTTGAGTGTGTGGATGTGCATATCGGGGGGCAGACCTACGAGGTAATAACTCAGTTTGCCCCACCCTACCATACTAGTGTATCTAGAAGAGAGGATTAAATTAAGTTGGTAAACGCAGGGTGTGGCTTCCTTTTCTGTAGTTTAATGGATGCTTTGTTTATCTCAGTATGCCAGGCTCTTTTGGTTTACTGACAATTCAAACACTTACTAAGAATACTAAGGTATTTTTCAATGTATAATTTATTTAAAATAAAACCAATAATAACATCAACTGAGTACATTAACTATAAACAAACAGATTATATTTGTATAATGAAATATGTTAGATGTCAGGCTTTGGCCATGCATCTCTAGAGACATAATTAGCCGTGTCACAGAATGGGTGAGTCAACCATTGAAGCAACTTACTCCTAACTAATTACCTCACCCGTTCCCATAGCAATGTTCTGTTGTGGACTATCAACTGATTTACAAGAAATATATTGAACTTTCACAGTCTTTACATTACACGTTTGACAACTGTATGTACGCCAGGTGATAATGTCATACAAAATCTATGGGCTGAAATTAATTGAATTTCGACTAGGGTTGTGCACTGCTGAAGTACTCAAGCAAAGTAATAGCAATGATCGATCACGAAAAATTGATTCACTTCCTAAAAAACATTTTACATTTCATTCAAAATCAGTGACAATCACACACATCTTACAGAAAAGGTTTTCTGCAGTACTACTGCAGTTTTGATGTTTTATGTACGTATAAGATAGACCACTAATTAAAAATAGTGCACCACACTTCCACACCATACCAAAATACTACTATACAAAATAATCAAAATGCACATCCACAATTTAGATTTATATAGGAAAAAAACTAGGAATATATCAAACAGTACATGTATATTAAACTAATATATAGTTTGTACGAAATAAAGAATTATTGATTTATGGGTTGTATAAAGTAAAAGAGAACCAGCGTTTTCAGTGGGTTTTTTTCTGTAACGTAAACAGACGTACGGTGGTTGGGGTATAAGATCAGTGGTTGTGCTTACCTCATAAAAAAGAAAGGGGTTTAGGTTTCATATGTCCATAATACTTGTTTTTTAAACATTTGACAGAATGTGTCTGATTTTCTGCATTGCGATCTTATTTTGCCTTTGGCTATCGATTTGAGACCACCATATACAAGCGGGAATCAGGAAGGATTTCTCTAAATGCGGGAATTCTTTGATCTAAAGAACACTCCACATTTCCTAAATGCACATGCTTGATGCCACTCGCATCATGTTTGCAGTCTAACAGAACATGTTACTATAATGTCATGTGTTACTGTGATGTATGAAGCGTGTCAACTGCCAATGCTGTCAGAAGATTAAGATGATGACATTAGTTTTGTGCCTCTTGTGTAATTAAACAGAAAATATGGTCATTATTTACTCACCCTCATGTAACTCCAGACCTTTTCCTTTGGAACATATTAGGATGTTAAGGGGATTGTAAGTGACTGACAGCCATTCACTTTCATTTTATAAAAAAAAGGAGTCGGCATTCTGACGTTGCTTCGTATAAGAAAACTCATACAGGTTTAAAATGACACAAAGATGAGTAAATGACAACACAATTTTTGGTTTTTCTATGCTTTTAGTTCCCTACTTTTACTGTATGTTACTTAGAACATATTAAAGATACAGTATAAAGCCTGTGAAAAGTCATTTTTGTGATTTACTGTTTTCTACATAAAATCATCATACATAAAGTAAAGAAAATTCTCTGAAAATATAACCTTGATATCTTTAATACTGATTGAGTAAGAGCATGCGAAACATTGAAAAACTGTATGATTGAAATCAAAATTTTCTGCTCCTAATCTCATAAACAGATTATGAGACTTTAGCCTGGTTTTCACGGGCAGGGAGATGTTTGTAGGGTAATCCTGTGTCTCAATTAATAAAGCATTGCATTAGCAGAGATTTTGGGTTGGGAATACTGATAAACTGTATAGTTTGAATGCACTGTTGGTTGCTTTGGATAAAAGCCAATTGAAACAATTGCTGTTTATATTTACTGCAGTTTGCACTGGCAAATACCTCACTATTACTTCATGATATTAAGTACAAAGTCAAAGTAAGATGCCACTACAGCTGGACCGGGTTAAAAAGCTTGGCCATATCCTGTTGGTAACAGAGGCCAAAGCCATTGACTTCACTCTTGGCCAGAATCTCTAAGTGGAACCTGATACTGACAGCTACAACAAAGTAATATAGAGAGCTGAGCAGGGCATAATGTGAGAATTTATGGCAGCTGAATACGACTCAAGCCGAAGCGTTATCAAATGGGGTGTTGGCCGCTTACATCTGGATGAATAATTTGAAGGTTGATGGTTCAAAGCCTAGAAGCAGTGATTTATGATCTGAACCTGGAATGTGTTACCGGGATCCTTCATCACAATTTCAACCTTGCGTGAAGCACTTAACCCCAGCTTGCTCTAGGGGGGCAGTGCCTGTAATAAATATACTGTAAGTTGCTTTGTATAAGAACATATTGGATTTAAGGGGGCGGTGAGTTAAAGCAACCCAGTCCAGTAAAAGTTAATCTTAGAAAGTGGCTCTAGGACCTGGTGGTTGTGACAAGGCAATGATAACTGAAGGTCGGTCGGTCATCTAGGGTGACATTCAGGGTTTTCTCTCACCTGCTGGTGATGATTGTGTGACCTTCATACGCAGAGACAGCGAGTGGGGGAGGAAGTCACTGGTAGGGAGATGAGCTTGGTGTCTTTCCACTGTCCCTGTGACCCTGGCTGTGAAATTCAGGAAAATAAGTCTCAAAATCTAATTATGAGACTGGAAACATCAAATAGTGATAACTGTTAAAATGATGAAAATAGGTAATGTGTGTTTATTGCTGTTAATGATAGATTATATGATACGTTTTATTAAATTGGCAAACAAATACAGCAAGTTGGCTTCCAAAAACATTTAATTCCATCTTTGACATCTTACTCAGTCAATATTAAATATATCACTGAACGTTCTTTACATTATGTAAAATGATTTTATGTACAGTAGAAAACTGTGAATCACAACACTTCAGCTGGGTTTCACAGACAAGGTCACATTCACTCTAAACATGTCATACCAGGCATTTGTTTATTCACCTGATATATATTAAATTATGTATTATTTACTTTGTCATGAGAATTTAGGTGCCACACTTACTTCACTGACTTCACAGGACTGCCTTTAAAAGTGAAGCTCAATTGTCGGAGCCTGTGGCTGAGTGGACAGCGCTCCAGACATATATACAACGGAACTGCGCTTCCGCGACGCGAGTTCGAATCCCTTTCCGAGCCCGCTACCCTCTCTCTCCACCCTCTCTCTCCTCCCAATCACTTCCTGTCTCACTACACTTTCCTGTCCAAAAATGATTAAAAAAAGGCAAAAAAAAAAGTGAAGCTCAATTCAGTTTTCTTACACTTTCAACAGGTGATAACGCAAATCTAATCTCTTTTATTGCCTAGACAGCAGTTTTTCAGTGGGTTAAAACCGGACAGCATCACCTCACACTTTTGCAGTAGGTGCAAAGTACTTTCCTCCCTAAACTGCATTACCCAGCATTCTAAAGCCACATGGTGATTCCTCACCTCTTGTTGGGCTCATGTGCAAGGACTTTGTATGTGTGTGACCTTCCTGGTCAGATAAAAGGTTACAGGATTTTTTTTCTCAGAGTGAGAGAAAAATCCATTTATGTCAGGTTTGTACAGCTCTAGGCCAAAAGTCTCTCTCTCTCTCTCTCTCTCTCTCTCAATGTGGAGGTGTAAATATGTGTGTGTGTGTGTGTGTGCTCTCTCTGTGGTTCTGTAATTCACAGATCATTTTATCACTGCGGGTTGTTGTGTTACCAAGTGAGAAAGGAAATGGCTTGCTGTCTAAGTGGGAAATCTGTGTGTGTGTGTTTAGATATGTGCTAACAAAATTAACGTAACAAACCTAATTGCTAAAATAAATTATAGGCGCTGGACCACTTTGGCGTCTGTGGCCTAGCGGTCAATGCTGTGACACAATTAGTCGTGATGCTCATATGGGTGGCCTGAGTTTAATTCAAGCTAATGATGCTTCCTAAAACTTGTCTTTCAATCATCTACATTTCCTTCTCTAATGTATCTGTAAAAAAAAGTAAAAAAGACACTAGACTAATACGAAGCTCAAGCGATTCAGGGTTCTGGAAATTCAGATGGTTAGTTTAAAAGCAAGACTAATGGAAGTCAAGAACAAATAATAACATTTCAAGTGGATAAAAAATGTCATACAGTAAATTAGAGTTTAGCCACACTAGTATAAAATGTGTAACTCGCACACAATGGAAAGAAGGAATAAAAAGGATGAAACAAGAAATGCAGTCGGTCAGTAACACAACGCAGAGTATAAATACTGATTAACAAATACTGCTTGCAGCTCTAGCAAAAAATAACTTCAAAATTTTGTCAATTTGACTTTTACATACTTGGTATTGTTGTTAACAACAAAATATTAAGTACCCCGGAGCCTTACAGATCCTCACACCATGTGACGTCTACAGTCTGTTCTTATGAACCAGACAAACCTAATAAAATAATACGATGAAAGAATAAGATGGCAATAAAATCTGCACTTAGTGGAGGGATGTGTATTGTTAAAGAAATAGTTTACCCAAAAACATATCATTCCTAACATATATAACTTTCCTGTTGGGTAGAACATAAAATAAGTTATTTATAGCAGAATGTGTAAGCTGCACTTATTTTACAACAACCATGGCAGATTTTAAATAAATGACAACATACGTTTGGATCTGCTTCTTGAACAAAACTATTTTAAGAAGACTTAAACCTGTAACATTCCACTTCCTGGCCCAAGAGTTTTATCCACAATGCCATAGAAGTAAACCTTCACCTTCTAAAGAGCGTCTTATGTCTACCACTGTACAATCTTTATACTGGTAAAGCGGTGCATCTGTCTGATTGGTTATTTAAAGCCATCCAGAGCCCCAAACAGGAAGCAAGCGCTTTATTAGATCTGCACATTATAAGATCTGATAACTTCTGTATATTTAAGCCCAAAGTCTGTACTATTACTACAATATAAAAGGCGATCATTGCAGAAGTTTTACCATTCAAAATGAAACAATTCCATAGAAATGTTACGGCTACAATGCGGATGTGACACAGTGAGACAACTTTAAAAAGTTGTTTTACAGGAGTACAGTTTGTTAATAGCTGCGAGTCGTGTTCACAAAACAAGTAGTTTAAAGTGCCTGTTTTCATAAAGAAGAAGATACAGTAAACACATTTTTCCTCACACACAGAAGCACTGAAAGGTGTTTAATGCAGCAGCAAATTTAATTCGCGTTAAATGAGACCAATTCTGCCGTTTTATCTGTTTGCTCTGGCAACTTTTCCTCCTCAAGCACATAGTCATGTGACATGTTACCACAGTAACGTCTCCTTGTGCAGAGGAGGAGGGCTGCTCAACTGTCTGCCAATGAACATGCACACTTCCAGCATATTTACAACACTCACACCACACGCCACATGCATACTTACTGTACACACTTCTCATGTGAGCAGCTGCTGTGCAACCGAAAGTGAGTTTCGGGTGTGTGTGCATGTGTGTGTGTATGATAGAAAGGGTGTGTACACGTGTTTTATTTCCTATGCATGACACAGGGAGTTACTCCGGAGATTCTGTTGCTCAGCAACTGTCCTTAATTAGAATCACAGCTAAAAGTGAACAAACAGATTATTCTCACACAGAGAGAGACTGTGTCTCAATTTCTATGTGCGTGTGGCATACTGACTGTGTGTAGACTTTTGATACACTAATAACTATAAACATAAGATTACATTTCTGCATTTGGCAGATGCTTTTATTACAGTATGTATGTATGCGTGTTCCCTGGGGATCAAACCCATGATCTCTGTGCTGCTAACACAATGCTCTACCAGTTGAGCTACAGGAACACAAGTTCATAGGTTAAGTATGTGCGCATGTAAGTTTGATGAGTAATCTAATCTGTGACTCATAGCTAGGTATGACGTAAACATAAGACACATTTTCAAATTAAGTTTGTTTAAAGATGTCGATTCCATGTCGACTTGTTGGACTCAATGTTCACAGTCTCTTTATTAAAACTAAGCTATCAGATATTGCACATTTTCATCATGATCATCATCAGATATAGGCAGGGATGAACACATACTTGTATATCTTAATAAAGTACTATAAGTCTATGCTTACACACACTTACTGCTTTGTGCTCATCTTTTGGTCTCCAGTAAGAGCTGTAATCTGCTGTTCCCTGAAATCAGCTGAGAAATACTGTGCTTTCAACATATACCTTAATAATAACCTCTAATGATACTACTCTTCTCCATCTCTCTTGCTATTCCTTTCCTCACAAATACCACAGAATATTAAACTTATTGATACTTTAGTAGCCAGCATGCTCTGGGACAGTATACCACTGTGTGTGTGCGCTTGCATGTGTGCTGATATGTCCTGTTATGACTCATATATTAATGCTCCCATTACAGCCAATATGCCCTCAGCATTGATCAGACAAACTGCTAAGCCAGAGGTTACACACACACACACACACACACAGAGAGAGAGAGAGAGAGAGAGAGAGAGAGAGAGAGAGAGAGAGAGACTGATAACATTACTAAGACAGAAAACAGAAACCTCTCATTGTAACACATACAGTTAAACAGACAAATGCTTCTGCAAATCTCAAACCAAGTCATATTGACAACGTGATTAACTTCACAATAAGGCTCTTCAGATCAATATTCAGAATTCCTAAATTATTGTAATTCTGAATTGTGCTCAACTTGTATCATTTTAAAATGTGCTACAGAAATACTAGCAATAAATAGCTTTAAAAACTTAAAAATGTTGATTGACGGATTAATTGAAATATTGGTTTCTGATATACTCACAATGACAGCAATGGGATCTGATTTCATAGTGAAATTGGACACTGCTGGCGTTATAGTATTAACATTATCTGTGAGAAATGTCCAGACATTGGTATTATTGACTTCACAGGCATACAGTATCACATTGTTATGTTACACATGTGCCACCACCAAAAATATTACAAAATGATTAGAGCCTTTGTGGTCAGCATGCATACTCTGGACATGTTGTGTTATATTACCTGATACCCTGTTTGGGTAACAATATAAACATATTTTATGACCTCTGCCTCTGGCTGTCCTGTTTTGTGCTGGAGGAATGTTTGTCCAGATGATGTTTTCCAAGACTCATGACATTTCACCATTGTGGGTTGAAAGGGACATTGTATCTGAAGATGCTCTTCAAAAGAATCCTACACAGAGAGAGAAAGAGTGAGTGAGAGTGAGTATGGCCATTAGATGTTATTGGTGGATGTTAAAAGCTTTCACTGGAGACCAGATGCTGAGCATGAACCACTGTGTGTGTGTAAGACGAATATGAGTAACCATGGAAACAGCAGAGATATAACCTACAAACGTGAAACCATAGTTACAATGCCAACAGGTCAATTGACAAATGGAGTGAAAATGATAACGGAAGTCTTTGTGTGCGTGTTTGTTACCACATGCCTACATTTTTAACCCCAACCACAAAAGACTGCACAAAAAGGCATGAGAAAATGTATGTTGTGTTCCATCATTAACATTAATATCATATTTAACAAAATTAGGATAAGGAAAATTTATCAAAAAATTATTTTTCTCATTAAAGATAATGAAAAATAATGAAAAGGGGTTAAATTAAAGTGCAGTGGCAGAGCTAGAATTTTTTACACGGGTTGGCCAGGGGGTGGCAACTGCTATTTCAGGGGGTCCATACACACACACGCACTGTACTAAAGTTGAAATAATAAATTACACTGTGTAACGTTAACTGTCTAAAGTGCGAATCGATCGCTAATCTCATTAATTTATGTCGGCGCCTCGTTAACTTACACAGCGAATAATAAACGTAACTTATAATAACCTTAACCATAACCTTATAATACACACTATAAAACCTATTTCAAATATGATGTTTTATTATTCGTCTTACCTTGAAACCATGCTCTTGTCTTCGGGTCGTCTTTGATTTGAAAATAGCTTAAGCAGCGTTGCCGGCAAAATTCAAAAACTTCTTTAGACAAATGAGATGTCAATCAGCATCATTAACTGCCAGCAGCGAATAAAATTTTGGGGTGTCCAGTGGACACTCCGCCACTGTGAAAGTGAGACATTTACTGTAAAAGAACATAAAGAACTATAAAAGCATGTGCTATTGTTTCACATGAAATTCAGAAGAAATTCAGTTTGAGAGTACACTATCTGGTTTCTGGTTAGAAGTGGTAACTTGCACATTTTACCATCTCAGCAGCTGTTAAGAGATTTAATGTTGTTTGTGTGTATACAGTGTGTGTAAGTGTGTGTTCACTCACGAGCCCCCTCTGCTGGTGACATGAGGTAGTGATTTTTTATAGCAGGCCTTGCAAAGAAAAAGATTTTATCATGATTCAGATATCCAGGGTATCCATAGCAACAAAATACTTTTAAAAATCCTACTCTTTTGCCAGCCTTGCTTTTGTTATCATTTATTTTTGTGCATTTATCCAAGTTACTGTTACATTGTGAGACACTGTATTTGGTGTTCCTGCTCACTTTTTAGACCATTACACTAGCAATGCAAAGATCATGGGTTCAATCCTAGATGAAACTGAAAGACGTGTGGATTGAATACACCACAAGTTGGATAAAAGCGTCTGCCAGATGCAGAAATGTTTATGTAAATGTAAAATGTAAGTGACAAAAACCACTACAGGGAAGATTTGCACAAGTGATTCAGGATGCCCTAAAGTGTTTAAATAAATTACTATGTTAATTTGGCCTAGTTGTCAAAATAATAATAACTACAGATATACAAGAACATTAAATTGAATATTAATTAAAAAAACATGCATCACATTTAAAGCATCCTTATATCTGTGCCCATATATAAAGAGGTAATTTCACAAAATAACTGAATTTTGATTGGACGACTCATTTATCATTGTGTGCATTAAGTGCCTCTCATACCACCATTTGTTCTGGATAGTATGACTCTATAAACAATCCATGTCAGTATTTAGTATGCTATTAAGTGGCAAAAACAGCACACTTTCACAAAACAAGGTTAAACCGCTTTCAGTCACATCACTTTTGGCGTCGAGGTGGATTGTGGGATTGACAGCGGTGCAGGAAAGTGTTGAGCTGCAACGCTATGCATCAAATACATGAACTCAGTTTTAATGTGCAAACGCATACCCCAGTTTCAAAAGCACTGATACAGAGCTTTTACAGACGCTGCAGAAACACTATCAGCATGAAAGCACAATGTGATCCTGGTGTGCTCACAGATGCAGAATAAGCTTTGGATGAAGAAGAAAGACAGTCTTAGGTGTAAACTGAGAAGTGTAAACACTGTGGCTCTCTGGCGCTATCATACCATTGCTCAGTTTATTGCAGAACGCCAACCAGCTTAACACAGTAACACCGTCTCAAGCAACGGTGTGAGTGTAAAGTTTGACTACAGTATCGGTTTATCTAACTAGTATCAGACAGCAGGAGTGTCACTGTTTCGGCAATCCGATTTGAAACCACTTGCATTCTTCAATTGCATTGTAATTCACAATTTAATATTCACGTTCTTGTTTCTCTATAGGTTTCTGATCGTTTTAGGATGTCTCATTTTATCGATTTTAACAACATTCAAAGAACACGAGAAAGATTCTGCTCACTGGCTCGTCATTCTGGTGAGGATTCTGTGCATAGCCAGTCAATGTTTGTGTGTATGTGAGATTGAATAGTTTTTCAGTCTTTCTCTCATTTGTAGGAAACGTTTACCATCTTCATATTTGGGGGTGAGTTTGCATTGAGGATATGGGCTGCTGGCTGCTGTTGTCGATATAAGGGCTGGAGAGGGCGACTCAAATTTGCCCGCAAACCCCTGTGTGTCCTGGGTGGGTAAAACACACAGACACACACTAACATACACAAACACAGTTTCACTAAAGCACACGTCTTAAAAAAAATTACACACTGAACTCCAAATACACTCAATTAAAAGTATATGAATTTCATTGCATTTGATATAAAATAAAAAAATTCAAAATGTTCGAATCAGTTAATATCTAACAAATTCCTTTTTGCGTGTTGTGTTTCTTTAAAATAATACACACTTGCTTTGATGTTTTGTTATATAATGCAATGATATTTATACACTTCTGGCTTTTATATAAATGTGGCTTAAGTCTCCAAATACCACTGTACTTTTATACTGCGTTCCAGAAACTTTGGATTTGATATATTTCCCACCTTAACACAGAAATAATATCCGAAACGGCGCTCTTTTAATGTTGCTAAATACTTGTTGATAAATATGTTTTAATGGTACTAATTCATTAACAACAATAATGTTTAATATTACTAAAACCTTTAAATGATATTAAATCTGGACATTATTTCCGGGTTTAAGGTAGGAAATTTCATAAATCCAAGTTGTTTGGAATGCAGCATTATGGAATGCGCTATAGGAAATTTCTGTGTTCTCAGATATCTTTGTGCTGATCGCTTCGGTACCTGTGGTTGCCGTCCGTAACCAGGGAAATGTGTTGGCCACGTCGCTACGCAGTCTGCGTTTCCTGCAGATTCTTCGGATGTTACGGATGGACCGTCGTGGAGGAACCTGGAAACTGCTGGGATCTGCAATATACACACACAGCAAGGTACACATTTATTCATGCGATGTACACAGGTAACACATGTGCCTGGGTCAATATCTCTTCACATGATTTAATAAAAAGACCATCTTAGACTCTAACCAGTTTACATGTTGGTTACAAAGCTGGTTTATGCTGGTTCTGGAGTCATGTTGCAAAAATATTATTCCAATAAAGCTGGTTGACCAAAAGAAGGCTCCTGGTTAAGCTAGTCAAGACATTGGGCAAGAACGCTTGGAAAAAAAAAGGCTAAAAACGTTCCTGAAACAAACATCATAGCAAACATTGCTATCCCAAAAATCAGAACAATAGCATATTTTAATCTCGGAGCATGTCCTATTTGTGTCAATCATGTCAGGTGTACATCGCACACACACAAACATCCTCATAAACTGCTGGGTCAGGCAATATACACAATTCAAGACACACACAAATGCAAACACCCCTCTCTGGAAACTGCTATGATCTGCAATATTTACACACAAGGTACACACGTAAGCACAAGCAATCCCATATCAGTGTCAGATGATGTTACAGGTTTAATCAACAAAACTGTCGAGCAGTAACCTCAAAGGAGAACCACATTTTAAACACCTAATCTGGACAACTGGTCAACAAACTAGACTGAAACCAGTAAGAGATCATCTAAGACCAGTAAACCAGCTGTATCTGATTTATCTCTGTGTTTTTCATTTCTGGCAGGAGCTGATCACAGCATGGTACATTGGTTTTCTGTCATTGATCCTGGCCTCTTTCCTGGTGTACCTGGTTGAGAAAGATGATGTCACCACAGATATACCAGACTTTGATGGCCCTTCCCCAACACCAAACCCGCAAGACTTTGACACCTATGCAGACGCCCTCTGGTGGGGACTGGTGAGAAATACACACAGCACTAGCATACATTCGAAATCAAATGTAGAGACAAAATCATTACATCAGGTAAAAAAAAGATGAGGATTTGTTCAAATCCAGTGTAAAAGATTATGGTTCACTTTGGTTTTGAATAAGTACATGCAACAGTTTCAGTTCAGCATTTCATACAAACTTTAAAATTGGCCATAAAAAGCAAACTAGATCAGTATGGTCTCTTTAGTGTGTTATATAAACACAGTCACATCATTTTACAATAAAATCACAATAAAAGTGACTGGCAAGTCTGTCAAACTTTAAAAACAACAAAAAGAACCAATGAAAGCTTTTTCATAGGTCTTAAATTTACAGTGTAAAACTGAAACCAAAATCAATATTTACTGAAAATTTGATTGACAACTATGGTCCTCAATTAATCTGATTGTATCTAATTTTATTCCTGTGTCAGATCACCTTGACAACCATTGGCTACGGTGACAAGACCCCAAAGACATGGGCGGGACGTCTTTTGGCCGGGACATTTGCTCTTATTGGCGTGTCGTTTTTTGCTCTTCCTGCTGTGAGTACAGTTCTGGTACAGTTCTTCTATTTCAAGTGCTAGCATGAGAATTTTTGAGCTGTTTTTACCATGTGTGTAGGGTATTCTTGGTTCTGGGCTGGCTTTGAAAGTTCAGGAACAGCACAGACAGAAACACTTTGAAAAACGCAGACATCCTGCAGCTTCATTAATACAGGTAACCACGGCAACTAACATCACTTGCAAATCCTCAAAACACACCATCACAGAGTTTTTCACCACAAATAAAACATCTGAATTTAGATAGCATTTGATAGGAAAAAAGACATTCTTCGAATTTTTCTCCTATTATTTGAAACCTAATAAACCCCTTATTGTGAACCCATCTGCATTATGGGCAACCTTCCAGTGTTAACAGATAGCTTTGTGCATTTGTTAGAGTTTAATGTTTTATTCTCACCAGCATCATCTGCCTTATTTTAGGCTGCATGGAGATATTATTCCACTAACCCTGTCAGAGAAGATCTCATTGCCACATGGAGGTTCTACGAGACGGTGATTTCTCTGCCATGCTTCAGGTATCACACATCTACAACACAACTCTGACATACTTTACGCATGATTTTATGCATGATTTCACTTTAATTACATTTATGTTGGTCATCCTCATAGTTTCATGTTAAATCTTGGTTATTTTTTTGCTTTCACTGATGACAGATGATGCACTTCGCCAGTTTTATTCTCATGAATTTCCTTTACTCATTTATTTCTTTATCCATATGTGTGTTTGTGTCTGCATGCAGAGACAACGTCATCTAGAAGTCATCTAAAGTTGCAGTGAGGTACTCAAACGTATGCGTGGATAATCCGTATTAATCAGTATTAAAGGCTAAAAGAATTTAGCCTGAACAGAAGATGGTCTGTATATCTGTGTGTGTCTAAACATAAAGCATTTGTAGTCAATTTTTGTACTTTTTCAATTTGCCATCATATCCTTTTTGGTACATGAGATTTAATTACTTTGATCGTTTTTCACAAATATTACCACTGTTGTATTTGGATATATATTGCAGACCTACAGTATGTGATCTGGTTACAAAGGTAAATGTGTGTGTTTTTCTTTTCATAGGAAGGATCCTCTTGAGGTGATGGCTAGGTACGCCTCTCTCTCTTTCTCTCCCCCCTCCCTCTCTCACATTTCTTCTCTCTCTTGCTCACTATTTTCAAGATTTACAGCATCTCTGAGAACAGTGAGATTAATGAAAGTGTGAAATGTGTTTCCCTAAATAACTCCTAATAACCACCACCTCCATTAATTCAGTGCCAAAGGCGTAATGACCAGCAGTGCGTGTGTGCATGCGTGTGTGTGTGAGGGATGAGAGAGATGAGAGGTCGTTTCTCAGTTCTGGGACATGCGGACAGTGGTTCTATATGTGATATAACAGAGACCATTAGAAAAGAGTGAATTATGGAGCACTGATAGATGACGCTGTCAGAGAAGAGCGAGAAAATGCGTGCGTGAGAATCTAATGGATGGCTTTACGTGTGACGTCAGTGTCACCGTGTGGAAGATGATGGGAAGTGTTAATAACCGTGACAAAGATGGACTGTGTTTATAATAATCATGGGCAGCAGTTGTCCTTCACCTGGACTCGGGCCTGACAGCACAATTACTAAAGGAAGAAAGATTTAGAGATCCAGATGAGAAATAGGGGAATATCTGGACAGGTAGGGTGGGACAAAGAGCTGTGCTTGTTTGTACAACCTGTCCTGAGACCTGTAATCCATATTTAGTCCAGATCAGAGATCAAATGACACATTTACTGCTAATGCACCAGTGCAAAACACACCTCTATTTACAGACTCTATTTACTTACACGCACAAGTTAACAGAAGGTGGATGGGAAAGTTGTGGCCTGACATTATCACTTCCAAAACAAGTCAGACATGGAGAAACCGACCCACACTCTAAAAACAGATGTGTAAAAAACAACACAAGATGTGTCTAGTTAGGGACAACACACAGATCTTTGTGTTAATTTAAAAACAACACATTTTGTGTTACTTTTAACTCAACTTGTGTTACTTTCAACTCAACATGTGTTGTCCCTTTTATGTATTTAACACAAAATGACACATTGTGTGATAAACAGCATAACACAAAAAATGTGTTAAAAAATAACACATTTGTAAGGAAATCTCACAGCCTTCTATTGTTTTCATATCAGGTTAATGATATTTCCTATAACTGTAGCGAAAGATGTAAAATATTAATTGACTTATACAGTACCAGTCAAAGGTTTGAAAACACTTACTCGCTGTTTTTTAGTTTTTCCCACATTTTAGAATAGTAGTAAACTCATCAAAACCATGAAATAACCATGGGAATTATGTTGTGACTAAAACATCCAAAATAAATGAACACAATGTTATATTTTAGCATCTTCAAAAGTAGTCACCCTTTGTCTGGATTTTGTAATATTATACTTCTGACATTTTATCATTCAGATTCTGAACCTGGGGAGCTTTTTTAACAGTGCTGAGGAAATGTTTATCTATGATGGACTCTTATTGACTGCTTTTTATTCATTATAGGCTCCTAGTAATCCATTTAAAAAATATTTTCTAAATAACATTTTAGATTTCCAATTCCAATATCACAATTATATTTCGGTCCATGAAAGTAATTTTAAACATTGAAATGTACACCTTCAGATTAAAAACATTTTAAGATCTTGAGAAACATTTTTGTCAATTTTGTCTCAAAACCTTTGACTGGTAGTGTATATAATATTAACCTACAAAACAAAGTTCAAAGTGAAGAAACTGCACTATAGATACACATTAGAAAAATTCTGTGTTGTTTTTAAACCATGATTGGGTCAAAAAGAAACACCAAACTGTTGGGGTTTAAAATTAACCTATGCTTGATTGTTTTAGCCTGAAATGCTGGGTTATTTTCAACCCACGGTTGGTTCAAATATACAGGTAAGTTAATTAAACCCAATGGTTTGGTTTGTCCTTTTTGACCCAACAATGGGTTAAAACAAGGCAGCATTTTTTTTACAGTGTACACAAATAGTCAAACATTGAGGTGAAAGTGCTGTTTATGCAGCTCACGTTATTGTGCTCCATTCATTTGTTCATGTGAAATCTATGCGTTAATACTCTTCCCGTCTGTTCTCACGCTTTCTTTCCCTTCCTGTATGTCCGACGAGCTCTTCTCTACAACACACACACAGAATCACTTTACTGTCATTGAATGGATTGTGTGTGTGTGTGTGGGAAAGTGTTGTGTCAGTAACTATTTGGTAATCGGCTGTAATTGTGGAGCATTTTAGTCTCTTAAAGATGTTTCAAGCTCTCTCACCGCTTCAATCTTCTTCTTTTCACTGTACTCAAGAGAGACTGTGTGTGCCGCAGTGTGTCGTCTCTCCCTTTGTGTGTGTGTGTTTGTGTGAGTATGTGTGTCCGTCCTTCGGGACCCTTCGCAGTAGAATGCCCTGCGTTGTTTCTTGGGAAGGGTTTGGTTTCTTCTGTGTGTGTGTGTGAGTCTGTGTGTGTGTGTGTGTGTGAATCTCTCCCAGAAATTACACATTAGAGAATCATGAGAAAATAAAAATTTGCTCAACTTCATGTTATTTTCTCTCTCTTTCAGTCACAAATTGAGTTTGTTGGATCGCGTGCGCTTATCGACTCCGAGGCCATCAACAGTAAGGGCGCGTGTGATGATGCCTGCTGCCAATCCTGAGAACGTGTCGGGGAACTGCGGGCCGGCGGAAGCGGTTGAGGAAAGTCCATCAAAAGAGGCAAAACCAGCAGGGTTCAGTAACAGAGAGAGATTTCGAACTGCTTTTAGGATGAAGGCCTACACCCTGAGACAAAGCTCTGAGGGTAAATACTCATTCCTTTACACTTTTTTTACACTCATTTATACTTGTGCAGTTAATATCCACATATTAAACACACACAAACACAGTCGCTCTTATAAATACAGTACAGGTGTGGATATGCAAATCATTTTGTGTTTTTTGTAGATACAGGTGGTCTGCCTGACCCCACCCCTGAGGAGAAGGGTTTCCCGCCTGATATACTGATGGAGGACATGATTCCAACTCTCAAACTAGTGATACGAGCAGTGCGGTACACAAATATTAAATCATTTCACCCTAACCATGTCCACAATCACACTGATATTTTAAGAGGATAACCAAAATATCCTAAAATGAAAATCTGTTTGTCTGTATTTAAAGTCCAGTCAACTCATTTTAAGTCATTTCAACTCATCAAATTAAGTTAAAAGATTTCTACTTATTTTATGGCTTATGTTGTTCCAAACACAAAAGGCAAAGTGTTTGAGACTGGATCCCTCATTAACCATTAACGTTCATCACATTTTTGTCCATATATTTAATGTGAATAGTGCCAGAAGCTGTCTGTCATTTATTCTACCTAACATCTGCACAGAAGGAAGAGAACCATTAGTGTTTGGAACAACATAAAGGGAGTAAACAGATGTTTTAACTCCCCTAAATACATCCAAAATCACATACACCTTGTTGTTTTTACTCGTGCCATACATGCCATCATGTATTCTGACAGTAAAAGCCTTAAACTCCCTATGATCCCTGATTTCCTTTTTGATTTTCTTCTTTTAAAATTTTTTATTTACTTTTGCCTCTTTTGCAATATCTGTTACAGTTTGCAACTTTAAATACGTGTCAGAAAACCAGCCGGTATACGTGCAGACATGTATGAACTAATAGATCAATTAACTTTTGAATGGTGCTGGAGAATCATTTGTGTTTGTGTGTGTTTAGGATTATAATGTTCCTCTTAAATAAGAAGCGTTTTAAGGAGACTTTAAGGCCATATGATGTGAAGGACGTGATTGAGCAGTACTCTGCAGGACATCTGGACATGCTGACCAGAATCAAATATCTACAGACACGGTATCACACACAAGCACATGCATTTTTGAAGAAATGTACAAAATGTTTTTGTAGATTACAGTAGTGATTACAGTTGTATAATTTTCTATCTACAAAATTATCCACAAAAAAACAATAGGTCACTGTTTTTTAAATACTGTAGGAACATGTTAAATGTCACTGTTAGGAGGAAGGAACACTTATTCCACTATTCACCTTAATATTTCATAGTTGAATTCTAATCTAACCATGACAAACTATACATATATTGATAAAAAGGTCTAAGACTCAAGAATAAATATTTGACAAATTTTTATAACAATAAACATTAACTAAAAATATTACAAAAAATATGTTCATGTTATTTATGAAAATATCTAAAATAAAAAAAAGTTTCTAAAATAATCTAAAACAAACATTTCATATCCATAATTTAAAGTTTGGATGGGGTATTTTCATGTGTACTATGCCCAATAGGTGCAGTGACAGTTATCAAAATGTGATTGACCATTTCTACCATTTTGTGGACAAGTGGAATTGTTTCTATTTTTCTTAAAAGCTGTTCTTCTCATTTCTGTTTCAGAATAGATCTGATTCTGACACCTGGACCACCTCTTACTCCCAAACACAAGAAACCCCAGAAAGCACCCTTTCCATACTCCAACCAACAGTCACCCAGGTACAGTAACAGCACACCTGCCAAAAATGAAATGTTAAACATGCTACGAATCCATTTACAACATAATCCTAATATTCAACCACAATGCATAGACTTCTATTTTAAGATGAATGTTCTGGGCTATTCAAATGGAATTGATTTTGATGCTGTAGTGAACAAAAAAGTAGAAAGAATTAACACTTTACTTTAATTATAATGCTTAATAAAGACTAGACTAAGACACTGTTCTAAACTACTAAAAGACTTTTCCTTTTTTTCCTCTGTTTCTCCATCTCAGACATGAGTCATATCTTGCCAAAGCAGGTCTGCCAGATGCTGAAGACCAAAGCATGATGGGTCGTTTTGTGCGGGTTGAAAGACAGGTATGGCAGTATTTCAGGTCACTCTGATGGCTTGTTTGTGAGTCATTATTAAAGCTGTTATATTTTTAAATTGTTACAGGTGGAAGACATGGAGAAGAAACTAGATTTCCTGGTGGATATGCATATGCAACATGACCTCACAGGCCCCGCCCACATGACCATGGAGCGCTGCGATCCCACTTTGACTGTCAGTGTTGCAGGAGACCGTGTGTACTGCAGCTACGTCCCACCAATACACAACACACCATATTACACACAATCGCACTCCAACACACACCCCCAGAGACCCACCGTCCTGCCCATTAGCCCACTGCCAAGCCATTCCCTGTCATCTAACGTTAGCCAATCAGGAGGCCAGAGGGTGGGCACTCCGCTGTCCCTGCTGTCGGTCACTCACGAGGAGCTCGAACGTTCGCCCAGCGGGTTCAGCATCTCCGCTGAGAAAGAGGAGGTAACTGGCAAGCCCTCCGGATTAACGGCAGGGTCGAGCTGGGGCCGTGACCGCAGATATTTGGCTGAGGGGGAAACGGATACGGACACTGATCCTTTTACCCCCAGCGGACCCGTTCCGCCCTCGTCCACCGGAGACGGGTTCCACTCCGATGGAGCGTGGGGAACCCCACCTTAAAGACACATACACGGCACATTCTCAAACACAGCCACACACGTTCTTTATAAAGACTTTGTACAGCAAAAGACGACACATAATTACGCACGGACATATTACTCATCGTATCTAAATATGTATTCACTTCACGCTTTACCCCTGCAAAGCAAAGAGCACTGCATGGAATGCATGCGTTTTATCTCTAGCGGTAGATGCTGCCCTCGGCAGACTGAGATGTGTGATTATATTTGACTGGAAACTTTAGAGGAGAGGAGAAAAACAACAGATGCTATGCCATTTTTGTAAACATTTATTTTTCTATTTACACATGTTTTCATATGCATGGAATGCATGACATCCACAGAGCAGCTAAATGTATTGACGTCTCTGGTTTGCACTTGCTTTCGTTTCCAAAACTTCAGTTCGTGGAGAAACCTCACAAGCTTCTTTCTCTGCACCTCTGGGCATGTTTTTACTTTGCTTTTATGGTTGAGATTCAAGAAACCATTTTACAGTCACACCGCCGTGAACTGCACTCTTTGGGAAATCTCTGGAGCACACTTGCTCTTTTGCAGAATTAAGATGTTATGTGAAGTCACCACTTGCTGTTTAAGGACCAAAAATATTGTTAGAAATTCCTCAAGAAAATCAGCGTTTGGCCTTAATCCAATCAATGAGCACATTTTTCTGTAAACCTGCCAGCTCAACATCATCAATGTTCCCATGGTAACCAGAGTTTCCTTATGGTTACCCTACATCTAATACATAAACTATTTCAGAGAAAGGCAGAAGTTATAGTTTCTTAGAACCCAAATGACTGCTGGAACTTACAATATTACATTTTAAACCCTGACAGCAGTATTATTGTTTAACACTGACTGTCAAATTACTTTCTGAAAGTTTTACTCTACAAGAAATAGGTCTTCCATAAATTTCATCTTGAACTGATGGTTTAAAGCAAATCTGCATAAATTTACTGTTCAAATGTGAGTGTTTCATCCTGTAAGTTTTTATTGTCAGTTCCTTCCTCAAATATATTTCTTAATCCTTTAATGTTCCCTCCCACAATCGACTAGCTTCGTCTAAATTTGACTAAAATCAGAAAACATAATTTGTGCTGCATCAAGTATAGCTAGATTCAGAGAGATCCAAACAAACAAGAGGTCTAAACAAACATTTTTGTCAATTAAAGTTATACAGTATGTAAGTGTACGGTTAATCAGCTGCTTGTGTTGTTTAAGTCATCATGTCTGTGTCTTCTAAAACTGTTCTCAGTTTCTCACCTGGAGGAGTAATTCTGACTCAAGGGACTTGATGTCTAACAAATATTTCTATAAATTGCACAACCGTAAAAAGCAGGATTTAAAAGTAGTTCTCTCATTTTAAATATCTAATTTTAGTAGCTTTTAATAAATTTAGAGAATGACAGAGAGAGAACAAAAGCCATAATATAAAAATTTACAAGTATTAGTCATTTTTACATTTATCTAACATACCATTTATGGACAGTTCTGCTGTCCATCATTAGCTCAGATTAAACCCTAGTATCCATTTTATCATAAACTAACACTGTTGTATCATAATCTCAGTTTAACACAACTGCCTATGACTCAGACTATAAACTGTAAATGATTCCTGACACACTAAACACAATTGCCCAACAACTGCTGTCTCAAACTAATGACTGCTGTCTGATTTTCTTTATGAGTAATGATTGCTGGCTATGATCTCAGACCACTGAGACACACTAAAACACTGCTGTTTATTGTTTGTGCCTTGGTCTTTTAAAGCAGCAGTCCGTCTCAACCGCTATTATGTTCTCGTTCTCTTCATCACAAATCAAACCTGCCATGATTTTGCTTTTTAGGCCATCCATCGTTTCGCTCTCAGTGGTATCAAGCAAGCTTTTGTTCTTTATTAGGACCGATTCAGTTGTGTTTTTTGTTTAACTTAAACAATGTTTTTGTTCTTCTTGGTTTCAGATGAAATGATTTCACACTAGTGGCCTTCTAAGCTCTTATATTCATTCCAGTTTTTGAATAATAATCTTTATTTAGATTCTGGTCAAGGCCAGTTTTAATAGTTTCATTTGATGAGATAATATGCAAATGTTATGACTAACTTGATTCCTTTTGTTATATCTACAAATTGCACCAGTTAGTAATAAAGATATGTTCAAATAAGAATCAAGGTATTTTCTCTTTTCATTCAAAATCCAATAATTGTGCTGATGTTGACTACACTTACCCACACAAACAATACATACACACATTCATACATGCACATGTATACACATAACAACGTCTAAAATTATGAAAATGATACAGTATATATGATTAAACAATTATACAGCACAATACATGGCATTATTGCAAGTCTTCAAAGGTTAGAAAAAGATACATTAGTATCACCATCAGTATGAATAACTGTCTGAATAACTTAATTAGCCTGTTACATTCATGGCTCAATTAGCATATCTCTCAAATATTATGTAAGATTATCAACACAACTGGGAAAATAACAGTCTGTGGGATTGTTAACAGATTGTTATATTCAAATCATGAGTAAGCAGTGTGTCCTAAAATATGATTACATAGAGAATTTAAAGTGTGTTTTTGTAAGCCCTGTTTAATACTGTGGTTGCGCAACAAAACAGAGGAGCAGACCTATAGCATCCACTGGTCACCAGTGGTGTCGTGCAAACTGAGTATAAGTGAAAATATTGGGCAGAACAAGTGGAGGGGTTGTTGTGGGAATGGCCCACTACCTAGTTCTTGGTCTCCAGGACAACAGGGTTTCCCAGAACTTGTGTTGTCCCAGAAACCATAAAACCATACCCTGCCAACATAACAGAGTGCATTAGAGATACAGGAAAGCATACACGGCATGTGACATTGTGTTATACAAAAGTGCTTTGGTATTTTGGGGATCTTGATGGCATGCATGTGTGTGAGTGAGTGATAGAGAGAGAGTGAGAGTGAGAGAGAGAGAGTGAGTGAGAGAGAGAGTGAGAGAGAGAGAGAGAGTGAGAGAGAGAGAGTGATAGAAAGTGATACAGAGAGAGGAAGAGAGAGAGAGGCAATATATATATATGTGTGTGTGTATAATTGTGTGTGTTACGGTTCACGAGAGGGTGAGAATCTATATCTGTGAGAGTTTCTTTGTGTGTGATTGTGTGAGAAAGAGAACGATTCTATATCTGTGTGTGTGCGTCTTTGACTCAGAGTAAGGCCTCTGTCTTTGCCAGCTGATCTCGGGTGACACACTAGAGGGCCATTACAGTTTGTTACTCCCTCTAGAGACCATGATGCTCTGCTAGTTTTGTGTGTGTGAGTGTGTGAGACAGTGGACAGTGAGTAGACGGCTGTCTGCGTCTTGGACTGTCTGTGGGTCTCTTCTGCAGGTGAGTGTGTTTTTAATTGTTTGGTCACACTTTTTAAGCTTGTTACATAATTATAATAATGACTATTCTCAATAATAATGGCATTGAGTCTCTCAAATCACATAGAGGACCACAGTATTCTTTTATGTTATTCTGCTCCTGCACTGTTTTTTTCATAAATAGTAAAACTGTATTTTTATGTTTAGGTATGTACAGAATTTTTAAAAAATTAAATGTTTAATATTTGCTTTACGTTAAACCGAATTATTCTATTAATGTATTTTGTAACATTTCTGCATGTAATAGTTATTCTTTGTTTATTTTAGTTTTGTTTTGCTGTTTTCAAAACACCTTTGTAGTTCAGAAGTAAAAGTAAAAATGCCCACAAACCAACAAATGCTAAACGTGACATTCAGAACAACTTAATAGTACACAAAGAAAAAATTATTAAGGACTGACAGGAACTGAAACATGTAACAATGACAGAATTGTACAATTTCCTCTCTGTCGTGAAATTTAAGCAGCATCATTTGCTGTCACAGATAAACCATTTGTTGTGTTTATTTCCTAGATTCTTTAATTTGATAATTATTTGACTTTTTGTTCTTGCTGAAGAAAACGGATAGAATGATTTTAATTAGTAATTTTAAGAAAGACTAACGTTAAAAGCATTTTTGTAGTTGCATGTCTCTTGAGGGCTGAGCAGAATGTTGCTGTAAAGGACTGTTGTGGCATTAATAAAGTCTGTCTTCTTTAATATTTTCTCAGTGGTAAAAGACTCATTTAACTTCTAAATATCATGATACAGTATATGTACAGATCTGGAGGAGAACTCATTTAACTGATCCACTTGTTTTGCATTGTTATTCCAAAAGTGTTCACACTTCACATTTCTGTTTTAGTTCAATTTCTACAGTTATAATTCAAACACACTATATGCAATAATAAACGCAAAAACAACGCAAACTTGGTTTTAAGATTGTGATGTCAATGCTTTCAGAACACTGTTGTTGGGCAAGTAAGTTATACATGTTTTATTTTGCAGAAATGGCTAAACTCAAACTAAAAGACTGGATTAGTATCAGATTATTCATTGTCGTAGTAACTCTGTTCTTCATATATGTACAAGGTTAGTAACTGTAGTCCATGTGCATTAAACAAACATACACATTTATATAAACCCATTAATACAGAAAAATGTATCATAATGAGAATAGATGAATAGTTTTGTATGGTTGAATATGTCTTTGACAGTTTCCAAACAAAACCAATGGATACAAACAGAAAAACGTGAGCTGCTGATTTCCACAGGTAACCAGTCTGCTTTCTCACAGAGGACATGCAATGATGTTCACATAAATATCTCTAATCTTCATTTGTTCAGAGATTCCAGCAGAACACATTGACGCTGCTTCTATAGACCTTACTGCACTGGTCAACACACTCATCAATGCTTCACAACCAGGTAATTTATTATAATAAATTATTATTATTATTATGGTTTAATATTTTTATTTGATTTATCAAAATTGCTAGCTTTTACTTTTTTAAATCTTATTTACCTTTATGCATAAATTAAGATATAGACCATTTCGCAAGAAGTTAACAGCACTGGTCCACAAGCATTTCCTGTCTCAGTTTTTTAACACTACACAAATGTCAGAACAAAATACAACCAACAAAACAATGGAATCAAAATGTTTAATGAACATCTCCAACATTTAATTACATTTGCGAAATAAAAATTTTTAATGTTTAATGTTATTTACATCCTGCAAAATGGTCTAGAGACACTCACTCTTGCAGCAGACTTTATTAAATATTTCAAAAAAACTATAAATCCATTACAAATATATAAAGTAATTTTATATAATTTATATATTATTTAATATAGTAAATATTAATTAAATAAAAATCTTTTAATTATGGATGACCCTGTTGGAGCCGTTTTTTAGAGAGTTCAAGTCCACAAAACTGCCCACAAAACACCCATACAAACACAAACTAACAAACACATCCACAAATGTGTTTTCAGGCTCACAGAATCTCTTCTCCTTACTGAGTGTGACATCACACAGCTCTCTCTCTCTTCACAAGCTCACACTACTGGTCTACAACAGTAACTACACTTATTCATCCAGCTAACTCACAGTGTGATTACAGCATCTTCAATGTGTCACTGATATTAATTATGTATGTGTTTGCGTGGTTGTGTATGTGTGTGGTCTGGGTGTGCATAGTTTCAAACTTTCAGGATGTTGAGAGCAGTTTGTTTTCCTTGAAATACTGTTACTGTCTGACAAACAAGACCAATGACCTCACAGGTAAACAAAACACAAGACAAATCACTTGATTGTTTGATTACATACATTAATAAAGCACTTCTGTCTGCGTGTTTTAGATTTCACAGCTGTTCTGTTAGATGTGATGGGAAATTCCTCTAGTTACCTGCAGGAGCTGTTTAAATCCAGCTCCATCCTCTCAGGTAACGCGCCAACTTTCATTACCCACAAACACCTGCTGAGGCATATTGTTAATGCAACATAACGTGTGTGTGTGTGTGTGTTCTTTTAGTGAGTCAAAAGAACAGCTCTGACTGCATCTATATCTGTGTCATGGCTGGAAAAACAGGTGGGTTTTTTGAAAACAAAACATTATTATTTTTTATAAAAAAAGAAAATATTGGCAGGGCAGATGTTAAACTATTGTTGTACTGCTGTACAATACACAAACAAATAAAATGTAAAGCCTGAACACAACATAAGTCACTTTGGAAAAAAGCATCTGCCAAAGCATTAATGCAAATTTAATTCGAGTATAAAAATATGTGTTCAGACAGTGATCTGTCTCAGCTGTGGGACTTGGGGTCGATAACACCTCTCTTTAATCAAACCATCACAGAGGACAGATCCAGAGGTACACATAAACATACTCTTTTATTAAAAAGATTACATACAAAAATATGCTGATCTTCCATTTCCTCCCTGGTCACCTCTAGCTAACATCACATATCCACTGGTGCCTTTTGGTGAGTAAATTCTGACATCATATTATTGTGTGTTAGAGAGTTTACATTACAAGATTGGCATTACGTAAATGTATACTGATTAATCAGAATCTTGTTTTACACTAGTATGGCATGAACTTACAAACAACAGTGAACTGATCCTATGGCCTAAACCCAGTACAGATTCCCACAGGACTCCCAGTAGAGGTATGTGTTAGAAAAAAAGTGATGTTAAGAATTTAACTTTTGAGCATATTAGTACTTTAACTATTGAGTTTAAATGACAGTTTTGATGTTACCAGACTTCTATTTTAAACACACTGCTTGAAAGGTGTGTTCATGCTACAGTATATTTCCTTACTTGATACGTGATATTGTGCTAGTAATGGAAAGACATTCATACATATTTAAAGAAATAGTTCAATCAAAAATAAAATCATCAATCTATCATCATTTACTCACCCTCATTTCATGTAGTGACATGACCTTTTTTTAGAAAGACATTTTGAGAAATATCTCAGTGGTTTTGTGTTCATACAATAAATGTTACTGTAGTTTGTTTATCAATGTTTTGGTTATCAAAATATCTTCATCTGTGTTCTTCAGAATTATTGACATGAGGGTGGGTAAATGATGAAAGAATTTTCATTATTTGGACTAGCACTCTCTTGAAAACATGATTTTCTGCCGTTTATACAGCAACAACCAGAAATAAAGAATCCAGAACAACCATATCTCCCTCTAGCGATACAATGACCACATCACCTTCTCCTGGATCAAGTGCAGCGCTCTCAACCACAGCAACTACTGTAATTGTGCCAACCACTGCATCCGTTTCTATGACAACCAGTGATCTCACAACAGAACCGGCAACTGCTGCCAGGACCCAGCCAAAATCTTACACCACAGCTGCACAGCCAACTCCTGTGAACACCCCAGTTACCACGGAAACCACACACATCATCGTTCCCATGGTGACTGAGTCACGTGCCGTTCTACTGCCAAGTCAAAGAAGAACAACTCCGACACTCAACCCACAAGTGTTTTACACAGAAAAGCCAGGCAAGAGCCCTCCATAAACACATAGACACACATAACATGATGGAATCTAGATGTTCAACCAGTGGCGGCACGGTGGAGACCTGGCAGGTTAATATAATTGTTGCCATGACAATGATTCAATTTGAATGGAGTCAGAATGGAGCCCCTGATAGTATCCATAGTAACCTGTCTTTATTTCCCCTAGAGATTGTTTTGATTGGCTGGGTCAGGCTGGGTTAAAAGCACATTAAAAATCCATATACACACTTATCTTTGTCTGAGTGAGTCAACACACAGGGCCTTATTGTATTAGAATAAGCTATGAATCATAGACAGTGAGCAGTTTACCTGCTGTTTGTGCAAGAGATGCTGTCTGTGTCAACAGCTCTTATGCGATACAGGTGCCCTCATTGAGAGGGAGAGAGAGAAAAGAGAATGAGAGCCCTTAACGACCCTTTACTAGACATATTTATGTCAATAAATAAAATTAAGATGACCACTAGAGTGCGCCAAAAGCTAATAGGATGTGGCACATGACACTTAATGGTTTAAAGAGGTTAATGTTGTGTTACAGACCAGTCGGATTTACGAAACTCCCCACCTCAAACCCGGAAATAACGTCTGTATTTGGTAAAGATTTTTAGTAACATTAAACATCGATGTTGCTAATGATTTAGAAGTATTAAAACATTTGAAGTATTTAGCAACATTAAAAGAACATAAAAAGGCCTTTAACGGATATCATTTCCGGCGTTGAGGTGGAAAATACACTAAATTCAGGGCGTCTGGAACGCAGTATTACTGTGGGTTGTAACGTCATTAACCACTCCCCCCACCTGTCGTTGGTCGCAAGACAGGTATATAGAGTAACAGATATTTTACCCTTATGACAATTAACCATAGTTTTATTATAGTAAAATGTTTAACTGTAGTTTAACTGTAGCAACCATGTTTTTTTTTAATAATAATACCATGATTCATTTTCGGGGTACTACCAGTTGCTTTAGTTTTTTTGCGGGGAGAAAGTGAAAAGAGATATAGGTACTGTCAAAGGTAAAGGAACACTGTGGCAATACCATGGTCCATAAAAATAACAAATATTTACTACCATATTTCATGTACAAAACACTCCATATTACATTAGCAAACACATGACACGGTCAGAGTACAAAATCAAGTGTGTACATGACAATTCATCTTAAACCAGCCCATGATGACTTACTGGTCTCAGTTAGATTAACTGGACTAAACTGGTCTCCCATCTAAACCTGCAAAAATGTCAGCCTGACATGACTAAGACCACCATACTAGTTTATCTGTTTATATATCAAGGTGAAAATATCTTTACCTTCATTCACAACTTGACGTGTTGAACTTTTGTTGTTCATTGATGACAAAAAGCATTTTGCAGGTTCGAGTCCAAAGACTGCAGGTAAATTCCATCCAGCGCTTTTTAAAAAGTAACTGTTGCTGGTACAAACAAATCAGCACACGAGTCACCTGTCCGAACGATACAGACCGAATCGCGAACCTATTCAAATCGTTTTGCCAAATGATTCGACGGATTCATTAAAATGAACGGACTCAAAAGAGTGAGTCGTTTGCGAGACGAGCCCCACGTGGTCTAGACTGCCAGAATTTTGTCAGTGAAATGTAACATTGTAGCATTTATCAAGTTTACTAACTAAAAAAATGTCTTGCTTGATTTAATAACTACTGATATGGAGCTACTAGTGTATTTAACAAACAAATCACTTTGCTGTCCAGCACTAAAGACAATTTCATTGTATTAACAGTAATTGTGTCCAAAAAGCAGTGCACCAGGGTTCTGAGAATAATCTTTTAATACGACAATATTTAAATATTTTTATTAACGTTTTAAAGCTTTTCTATTTTATGGAAAGGATTTAATTTTCACTAGAAAATGATCCAATATGTCATGTTTTAATTGTACATGGTATTGTTTTATTTTGTTTTGTCTGATGGCAGTATTCGCACCAACAGGATGCCCATGGAGGAAGGAGTTCATTGGTGAGAAAGGAGTTGAGAAAGATGACCTGAAAGAGACCTTTGAAGAGGAACTGACCATCAGGGTGACCATCAGCTCAGTGAAGCTACAGCCGTGTGTGTTTGAGCTGTGCAAGTTTTACTCTCAGTGTGTGTGCAGAGGATACAGCCATAGATCCATGACATCTCAGCGGTACGACCCCACAACTCTGCATGTGTCTGCAATAGTCCATAATGAACATCATCTTGATTGCTTGGTCTAAATATCTTGTGCAGGTACTGTGTGGACAGCCATCACTGGTATGAGAAACACACCGCAGAAGTTTGCAGTCGTGTGAGAAGAGTTACTTTTTCCAAAAGTAAGTTTGGAACGACAAGATCAAACATAATAGTTGAACATCCAACATAACAAGCACAGCACACCAAATTCCCATTAATATCACCTCTGCCAGTATAAAGAAATGTGTGGTTGCAAATCCTGCATCATTTTCAAGTGGAAGTCTATATTATTGCAATATAAGTGTCATCATCCTTTTCAATCCTGGTCATATTTAGAGTTTTGATCAGTTAAAGCGACAGCAGATTTGTGTATGTGAACAAAAATATTGATTTACCTTGATGAGCGAATGACTGAAGTCTATTTTTATCATTCTCGTTCACACAGAACACCGGTAACCTCATTAAAAAGTCTTTGTGTGTGTGTAGTATGTTTGTGGATACCTGTTTCCAAAGGTGCATGTGTAATCATTAAAGTATGTGTGCGTATGTGATCTCATTAAAAACACACTGCTCCTACAGGACTAATGATGTCTAAGGTCAACCATAATGATGGTGAGGTGTGCATGTTTATGTAACAGAACATCCATTCAGATACAGACAGACTTAAATAAAAAAGCTGACTGAAGACAGACAGACACAGTCATTTGATTGCTTTGACACTAAAGAATAATAGGTCTGTGTAAAGAAGGAAACAAGGATACTGCAAATTGTTTCATCTGGAAGTTCGAGTGCTTTACAACCTTATATTTAGTATTAGAAACTCACACTTTAATCTGGTAAAATACAAACTGCTTTATTGGAAATTCTCCCTTTGAGCATATCACCCAAAATATGAACAAATTTAATATGTACAGAATATGAGTTTCTATCATAATTTTAGGTCAATGTGAAAAGATCCAAATGTGATTGAGTTCCTACTGGATAATCATAATTTTAAAAATAAAGAATGAAGCCAGACATTAATGAGTTAGCTTACACTTAAGTGGCCCTGATGACATCATAAGAAGTCCACGCAAGTTATTACTTTGATGTTATTACTCTCTCTCTTTCTCAAACACATTTTCAGATCTGAAACAGAAGTGTTTGACAAAAATGTGCGTGAAGATGTGAGAAAAGGAGCGACAGGCATCTGAAACATCCAAACTTAATGTTTGTTTTGTGTTACTCACTGTATTATTCATTTAACCAAAATACTATTTGTGTGATTATGTAAAGAATCTGTAGTTTGCAGATTGTTCTTTCTTTCCTATGCATATAAATAAAACACAAATACCAATGTCTGTTTTTTTTAATATCTTCAACTTCACCGTCAAATAAACACTTACCTTTACAGAACACAAAGAATCATTTACAACCCCCACTTCCTGTTTGATCTTCATCTGAGCTCTGACCATACAGAAACACAACGGCCAGTTGTTTGTGGAGGTAAATTGCTAGTTTGGGTCAGGACCTCTGCCCTGGATAAAAGAAACTCAGTGTGACCTGATACAGACCTAAAGAATGTGTGTTTCCTGAAGTTTTGTTACTATGGCAACTACTCAATCCTTTGCCCTTTGACCTTCCAGGGAGTCTTAATAGGCCTTTGTTCCTTTTGGGATTGTGTCCTTTGCTATCACACACACCTGCATTATAAGACTCCTGAAGTGAAGAGTTTGGGTGTTTGTCTGATCTCTAAAACCCTCAGTACGGCTTCCACTGTGCAGGACTAAATCCCCAAATCTGATGGTGCGATCTGTTTTAGAATAAAGATGAGACTGCTGATTATTGTTCTCTTCACCCTGCAGAAAGGTAAGAAAGTGTAAATCGTTTGCTAGGGGATGGTGTGGGTGAGAGTTAGTCTGTCTGCTCATAAATCTTAAAGATGAAATATAAAACAAAGAGCATATCAGCTCTTAACACCTTACAATGGTATTATTCTCAATTTCTTCTGCTTTTTTGGGGATCAGAACAATGTTCAAGGACAGAATATATGTGCCACAAATAACCTTTACATGCTCAATCGGATATAATTAAGAGTCCAATCAATTATAAAAATATTTATACTGTATAATTAAAACTATAGGTATGTGATTTTTTTAACAAAATAATACACATAGGTTCATTAACTATATCCATTGCACACCTTATGGCATTATAAAAGTTAATTTACGTTTAAAAAAGAATCTTATTGTATAAAATAGGTGTTAATACGAAAATCTAAACATTTTTAAATAATATATGGATGAGAAATTTATTGGGTATTTTTGGTTGCTCAGCTACAACACTGTGACAATGGAAAGAAATTAATTAAATTATGTTTTTGAGTTGTTGAAATATATTTGTAGGGGAAAACAAAAGTGGTCTTCAGATACAGAATTATACAAGATAAAGATTTTAAAATGTAGTTTGACATTATGTTCTTTTACACAATATTGAAAACTGACTGTAGTTTTCAAATAACCAAAATAATATACTATTATTATTACTAAAATAATGCTGTGCTAACTATTACCTACTACAAATTGTATATTCATTTAAAAATTTACAATAGTTTATAACCAAAATTGTGAATATTGCCACAACTATGGCATGGGGACCAAGAACAAAAATACATTTTCATACAACTGTTCTATTAAAACAAGTTTTCTCTTATACAGTAGTGTAAAAATATCTCTGTTTTTCCAACACATGAATTTTATGACAAATAATATTGTACTTTCTTTGTACAGTTCATGGCACCTCTGTTTTCTGCCCAGAAACAAGTGACCTCAATTCTGATCAGCTTCTGATTGGTAAGTCTATCTTCAAAATATATCCATAAATGTTCTTTATAACAAATATTTAACATGCTAAACATGTATTTAACATGCTATACACACACAGGTATATACAGAATAGCTGACAGAGATGCATAGCAGTGAAATGTCTGTATGTGTGTGATGAACAGGTTGTCTAGGTGTGCGGTTCTCCTGGCTGTATGCCGTGTTTGACGACCTGCTGTCAGTGCTGGAGTTTGCGGTTAATCTGCATTGTGAGACCGGACTTTGTCCCGCAGACATTCAGAACCACGGGCATTACTGCAGTAATGCAAACACTCGGGACACAGCACACACACATATACAACCTGCCGACACACTCGACAGGTGAGAATGCACACAGCGAAGGAGGAGGGAAGGAGATGAAATTAGACTCAGAGGGGGTTGAAAGATTTTAAATGGATGCATTAACTTCACAGTGGAGTCCATACACATACACACACATACGGTATGTGCTCTGACCCCGCTTTCTCCGTGTTATCTAGCTCTCTGTGCAATAGGGGAAACAGAGATTAAAAAATAAAAACAAGCAGTTAATATACGAATACATAAATATTAAATGCACACACATACAACTTTATACACATTACTTGCAAGAACAATTTATTACAAGGATAATTCATCTGTGTATGTGTGTGATTGTGTGCAGTTGCTGTCTTACCCATTGGACATGTTATCAGGAGCTAAAGGAGAGAAACTGCAGTCAAAGGATTCCAATAAACACCAACTACACCTGCAGCTACAACTCAAGCTGTGGTAAACCCTCGCTGTCATTAAATGAAATCTTGCTTAAGTTTACTTTTTTAATGTAATTTCAGACATGGAGCATTTTAAAAATTCGTAGTCTTACCTTAAAGGGGTCATACTATACATTTCTTAATTATTATTTTTTCCCCAAGGCCCACTTTAATGTTTTCTTCACAACCATCTTTACCCTCCCTATGGCCCTTAGTAAGAGCTAAACCTTTTGCTTTTGTGTCTTACAAAATGGCTGTCAGGGTGTATATGAAAGTGAATAATTTTCAGATTTTATTCATCTAATATCTGCAGGTCCAGTGCACCCACAGCATTATTTGGTTGTTAAGTCAATACAGACATAAACATTTATACATATAAAAAATACACATTCATATAAAAATACACTTAAATCACATTTATGAAAATTGTACAGTACTATTCGTTTTTGTGATAAAATGTACTCAAAAGGAAAAATCTCTCATATGGGTGGACATTTTTTGTCACAAATAAATATAAACATCTGAGGTTAAAAAAATGGGATAATTTGTTATTTAGTAAAAATTAAAAACCACCACACAAAAGGTTAAAGATGTATTCAGTAATGTATTCCTTTTTAAAAAATAATTTCACAAAGAAATGAATAGTACTTGTGTCACCCTGTGCAACATCAACAAAAAAGTGCATTTTTAAAAGTTGTATGATATATGTTATTGGTTTATTTGTGTGATCTGACTTTTTCTGTAACCAGCTTTTACAGACACACTGGATTTCTGTGATGAAGGATTCTGTCATTGTGATCAGTCAGTTATCGACTGCATCAGCTCCAACCGTCCTTTCATTAAACAGGGTGAAAATAGCCAACCAGTCACATCACAAACAGGTAACACGGCAATAAATCGCAAAGCATAAAGATTTGCACCATTCTAACAACAAAAAGAAAAGAAGAGCAAGAAGAGCAATGTGTGTTTTTACAGCATTTCTGTCTGTTTTAGTGGTTTCTTCCTTAACGTCCTCTGCGACAGATCTTCTTGATAACGACACCTACACCAGTGAGATGTTTAATGGAACAGGTGAGACTCTATACATCTCTCAGTCACATCCATAGACATTTTTAGACCGTCACCTGGGGATCCACCCACTTGTTTGCCTCTGCCAATTAAAACCACTTTGAATTGGTGTGACAAAAGGTTGCTCAAACATGAGAGATTCACATTTTTTGCTGATCAACTGACAATGTGTTATGTGTGTTTTAGACAAGGTGGAGCTTTACCCATCAGACCTCGACATATATGGTAATGCAGCAGAAAAGCAAGAAAGAACATGAAACTTCATAATATGTCAACACAGATTTGCAACCTTATGTATGAAAATATAAATACTTCTTTCTCTCTCTGTCTCTTTCAGGATTTAATGACACACTAAATGAGACTATGAGTAACATCACCACAGATCTATTGCTGGTCAACGGCTCTCAAACTAGCAATATCCAGAGCTCAGAGAACCCTGGAAAAAATCAGACCGGTGAAGTTAATTATTCTATCTTAGTCTTATTTTCCTTTACGCAAGTTTCCACTTATCTAATCTCACCTCAAGACTACACTAATGCTGAATTTTATCTTCAGGCCCAGAGGAGAATGAAGTACAGGTGACAGATCTAGACAGAAACTCAGAAAGAGAAAGTGCAGTGGAGAGAGAGCAAGAAGAGGAGATGGAATATGAGGATGGAGTCTTCAATGGTGAGAGTGGTGTTTGATCTCACATCAAGGATGCTGCATGCTTTATATTTTTTATCTTTGTGTTTCAGGATGTGTTGTCACTAACAAATCAACCTTGACTTTAATATACCTTTTGACATCACCTGTTCAAAATTCCAATGTGACAAAAGACTATATGTTTGTGTTGTAAGCTTAAAAAAAATCCCATAATGGATTTGGTTCATTAATCATTAAAGTTTTTGCAAATCTGAGGTGTCAGAATGATCTCATCACCTTTCGGTTTGTGTTTTAGTGACTGATGTGCTGACGACAGAAGAGTGGGCCGGAGTCACAGAGGAAAAGGAAATTCTTACTACCCACAAAGCAATGGACATAAAAGCAAATAGTGAGCAAGACTTTCATACTAACAACACATAAATGAAACAAATGTGATCTGTCTGTCTGTGAAAACCCAGCTACAGTCATTTTTTATGATTTACTGTTTTCTAAAATCATCCTATATAATCTAAAAAAAAAACATTCTGTAAAAATATAACCTTGATATTATTAATATCAAGAGTAATGACATGTCAAATATTGAAATTATAGTGAAATATGATTCTTATCGTTGATTCTTGTTCTGATCTTATAATTCGATTTCACAGACAGGGTCACAAATGATCCCGGTATTAATTCTTTGTTAAAACTGCACACGAATGCAAACTAGTTTTAAATTCCAGACTGGCTGTTTAGATTTTCAAACGGTTTGTTCTGACTGTGTAAATACATTGGTTGCTATTGTAAGGATGTACTTTTTTTTGTAGGCTTTAGAGATTTTCTTATACAATAGTTGAGAATAAAACAATCTTCATCATTTTTCAAATCATTGTTTCTTCATGTCTTTTACAGGTGAACTGACAGGTAGCACGGCGACTGTCACACATTCACCTTACACAAATACACATCCACACCCTACACAACACTTTTCAGACACCCACAGCTTTCATTCTACTCCAATATCACCAATCACCACATACATTCCTACACACCCTCACCGTCACTCATCTGAGGAAGAGGAGGAAAGTGATGAAGATGAAGACACATTTCAACTGGCTTCAAACAACAATTTAAAACCTTCAGCATACACAACTGCACATACAACACACAATGTAAAACCTCTTACTACAAGTACACACAAAACAACATCAGTGACATCCATCAGTGACATCACTAGAGGAACGAAGGATAAATCAGAAACAGAACAAAAAACACAAACTAGTCAAAGCTTTTATACCCTTCTGATGACCACACCCACTCAAGCAATAACCAATCAAAACTCTTATCACAGAACAGCCCCATCCATAGCTGCCAATGAAAATGCAGAAGAAAGAGACAGTGAGGAGGAACAGATATTAGTTGATAAGACAGAGAAAGAGAGAGAAGGAGATAAAGAAAATGAGAGTTATTTTATGTTAAGCAGCGCAGAACAGCCAAGCGAATTAAGCACAACCAAACCAACGTCTTTAGCATCACACTTCACACAAGCCAACACAAACAACACAACAAAAAATAAAGAGGTAAACGAAGAGAGTGATGAAGAACTACAAAGTGATGAAGATGGTCTGAATGGGCTGAATAGCATCATCTCTTTGAACTCAGTCCATAACCGAACCACTGGCAGCCCTTCAAAACCCTCCGTCACGACAACAGATGTGAAGCCAAGTGTTTCCACCTGGATCACTTCAGCACTCTTCGCGAAACCATCTGCAAGACCAATAAGGAACCACAAAACAACATCTACTGCTTCCAGCAAACCCATTAGCACATCTGCTCGTTCTCCTGATAATGTTCCTCAACCCCAGAAACCTACTAATCCACCCCTGCAACCTCCACCCGCCTCTCCGGTGACGACTGTAGATCCAGAGGAGTCTGCTGAGGAAGAGGAGCAGGAGAAAGACGAAGAGCCATCTAACAGCTCACAGGAATCAGAAAAGATCGGTAACAGCTCCAATCCAACCAATTCACCACACATACCTGCATTAATGTCTTAAGAACTGATTGTATGAGGTGTGTTTGTGTTTTCCAGAGTCTGTCCGGGTCCGGAGACGGGCGGTGCCGTTCTCTGCCTGGTCTCTGCTGGAGGCTGCAGGACTTTCAAACTTACAGCTGCAGGAGAAAAGTGAAGGTAAAAGACACAAAGAATAAACAGACATGGAGAAACATTATTGGGAAAAATATCTTTATTACTGTAGTCAATGGAAGTCATTGTAAGTACTAACGTGTGTGTGTGTAGAATGTAGCATGTCTCTTTTTCAGTATGATGCATCAGGACAGGTGATGAGAGATATGTCTGCTTTGGGAGAAATGTTGAACTGTCTGACAGGACGATGTCCTCATGAGTATCAACACTATGGATGCTACTGCGGACAGCAGGGAAGAGGAAACCCGGTAGACCAGCTGGACCGGTCAGAACACACACACACACATCTTCACCAGCAAAACCATAACAATGAGTTAAAGGGTTATTTACACAAAAATAGTGTCATCAGAAAACTGATACTGTTTATATTTACGAAAACAATGAAAGTATAGGATGACTGAGGGTGTCAATCACGAACATTCTTCTTAACTAGCACTTTCTTTTGGGTTCCATTAAAAAAATTACAGCTTTTAACAACATGAGAATAAGTAAATAATGACAAAAAAAATTTGGTCAGCTATCCCTTCAAAGTCCAAGTGAACTGGAAGTCACGATCCTTGGTCTGTATTGTAGTATATTTCCATCCAATTAGATTTGGGGATTGAAAGTGAATATATGCACACCTGAATGTAACTGTAATTGCATTGTGGTTGACTATTCTTGATGCTCTGTATCAGGTGCTGTTTTCTGCATCAGTGTTGTTTGCAACAACTGAATTCACTGGGCTGCAGGAAAAACAGAAATCTGAATGCTCAAATCAGCTGCCAGAAAGGAAAGCCACAATGTAAGACACTTAGCATAAACATATAACATTAATAAACTACTAAACTAATGCACCTGATGTTCTGTTTTGTATTTATTAACGTGCACGTCTGTGGCAGGTGTGGGTACGAGCGTGTGCGACCGGCTGCACTGCGTCTGCGACCGTTCGACTGCCGAGTGCATGGCGGCTTCTTACTTCAATCAGTCAGTTTCAATCATCCCCTCATCATGTTCTGGACCCCGCCCACCATGCCACCGCAATCCATATTCTTCCATGCAATCAGCCAGTCAGGTTTCTAGTGAGGAGAGCAATGAGATAACCCTGCAACGTCCTCAACTAAACACACACATCCGGCCACAAACATCCACAGTTGGAAAGAACCCCACACACAGTAAACCAGAAGAGAAAACTAAACAAGAAGAAGAGGAGGAAGAGGAGAAGACAGGAAAAGAAGAGGAGGAGAAAGAAGAAGAGGAGAAAGAAGAGGAGGAAGAAGAATTGTAACACTAGAATGAAATGACAATGGCAAACAAGGCAGCTTCCGATTCAATCTACAGAAAAACTGCATTGATCTGACAGGAGTTAGTAACTATAGACTTACCTGCAACAGGTAAAACTGTAAAAGACGATGCACATTAAAGCCATGCTCCTTTATTTTTTTAAATATCGTCATGTATCCACTTAATGACAACAGATTTTTGATAAATTTTGTTATTAAAAGTAAATACATTTTTTCAGCAAAATTGAAGTCTGAATCTACTGTATATGGATTAAAAGATTGACGTTAGGAACTGTATAGTTAACCTTTTTCTAGGAGCTTTTTGAATTTCTGTAAATCTATAGTCAATTCAATATAGTCAATCAACTCTTCTGACAAAACTGCTGAATTCTTTAAAGCTACAAAAAAGTTGGAGACATGGCAAGCAATTAAAGTTAATTCCAACTAATTTCCTGATCTCACAAAAGGCCAAAATGGAAGCAAAAAAGTATCTGGGAATCTTATAAACAAAGTCCTGAAATGTCTTGGTCATACCATATGCACGATTCATTTTTGAAACAAAAGCACTAGATTATTAGATGTGATACTCCATATTAACCGAAAACATTTCATTATTGTATTACATTTTTTGTATTCATGAAAAGTCATGAAAATGTCACTTTCCTACAGTATACAAAGAAGCAGAAACAGGGAATATTTTTATACAAAATCTTTAATTATGACTTTATTACCTCATACATAAAATCTCATTGCACATTAAGATGGCAGATCCTGAATATGGCTAAACAACACCTAAAAGATTTCATAGTAACTTTTATAGTCATATAGCAACACTCCAGTGGTTTGTATTGCACATGATGTCACACATTCAAAATCTAGGCTAGCATGATGCATGTTGCCATTTACCATATCAGAACCACATTCACACGCTTCCATACTATCCCATATTGACACATAACCACCAAACCGATATGCTAATGTACACTGTACCTTTAAACTCCACTGAGGATGCAAACAAATTATGTATTGTGAATTACTCTACAATGAAAATAGCAGTTACAGTAACAATGATTTCCCTTTACTGATATAAGACTTTAACAAACAAAAAAAATCAACACCAGCATGCAGAAAGAATATAACTTAACAAAACCCTTTTAAACACACACGCACACACACACACACAGTAATCAGGTATGTTGCAAATGATGTGTCTAAAACATCTCGCATTATGAAACATCACATTCCTAGTTCATATTAGACCAAAAATATATCACATTAGTTTCAATTTCATATTTCTACAGACCTTGTGTGCCTGATTTTATCACAGCATTGATAATAGTTTGTAGACTTATTTTTGCAAAGCAATCTCTATTGAAATGTAGTAACTATGAAATATGTGTATATATATATATATATATATATATATATACATGTGGCTTGGCCTCCAACATTTTATCACCGTAGTCCTTCAAGACGCTTAAAACTTGTTGTCTTTATGGTTACTGACTAAATGCATCAACATCAACACAAAAATCTAGCATCTTGCTGGTATCTATTTAAATTGCATGAAAATTACAGGAGAAAAAGATTTACTGTCCCTCATTGACATCTTAGACTTTATAGACATTCTTTACTTTCTGTGCATACAAATCCCACAATGCAGTGCAAATCACTGAAACATTTCCCAGTCCATCATTTCATCATTCTTAATCAGCAACCCATAAATACACCACCTGTCTGCTCAACTCTCAGCCCTGTCCACATAGCAAATACATTCTCAAAAAACCAAAACAAGCAAAGCCAGTCATACTACAGCAAACATTCTGAACTTAAACTCAAGAAAAGCAACATCCAAAACATCCTAAACCGTACACACAATTTCTACAAAATAAACAGAAATAGATTAAATCTCTTACCACAGGAAGCTCAGATGAAAGTAAACCATTTGCAGCAGTATTTCAGCTAACAGTCACAAATAAATTGTCTAAATTCAGCATTACATATTTTTGTCCTCAAGTAGATGAATAAAGTTCTACTAAAGTAATAAAACATTACAATGCTCTTGTGGTTCTAAATACTGGTTGCAGATGAATGCAGATCATTTTATAATATTTATATTTATCTCCAGTTTTCTAATCCAATTCCACCTGGAACAGGTCTCACATGTAAATCAAGTAAATATATCTCTCACAGCCAATACAAAGAGAAATACTGCAGAAACGTTCCGATTGGCTCATGATTTGATTGGCGGCAGTGTGTGGCCATAAAGGAAGGGTGTGGGTGGAACTCTTTGGTGATGAAAAGCAGATGTTTTGGTTTCTTTAAACAGTGAAGGCAAAAGCGGAGAAGTGATCCCTAAGAACACTGGATAATAATAAATTCCCCACAACATCCACAAGTTAAAGGCTAATCGTACATGAATAAAGGCTTAAACCCACTGTTTGCAGTGAAGAACACCGGCTAAGCCATGCAAAGACACCACAAGTAACACTCTGCAACTGTTATTTCATCTAAAAGTATATATATTTCTATTTTTCAAAAATAGGCTATACTATACAGTACAGAAATATCTATATAAGAGAGACTTAAGCAAGCAGATGTCTGTCATGTGTTCAAATCCCTCTGCTGATGATGGCTTAATGTGCAAAACAGAATGCGAGAGAATAAAGAAGAACTAGCGTTAAGCTAATGACAGCATTTAAGGTCCCTTAATTGTTAATGCATTCATTTTCCAATAAACATTTTTCGAATTACACATACGATTCAATATATCAAGGAGCTGAGTTCCTTGATATATCAAGTTTTTAAAGGACTTAGTTTGTCTCTTGGAGCTGCCTTCTAGTGCAAGATCACACACATACACAAAATTCACATGGCACTAAAGAGCTGGTGCATGATTGGATTGCTGGTTGTAAGCTCTGTGTGCTGATTGGTGCAAAACTGCAGCGGTGAAGTGCCTGATCTGTCCAGTTCTCTTTTGTCAGCTGGACACATGTGAGGGTGTTTCATCATGGATGAACATGTTTATGCTTAGCGAGTGGAATCTAATCAAGAATTGACATCAAAAGGTCAAAGGTTAAAGTGAATGGCTCAGGTGAGTGAAGGTCACAGGATCTTGTGTGTCAGTGATCATGTCAAAGCTGTGTTTGAGTGATACTGTAAAGGTGAAAGGTCATGGTTCAGTATACGCAAAGATCAGGAAACTTCATTTCATAGACTGGCACAGACTGATACTGGGCGTGGCCCGATGTCACGGTCACTGTGCCTGACGGGCTTGGAGGCGGGCTGAATAGAAAAAAACAAACAAAAAGATTTATATAAAAAAAAATAAATTTTTTGTATGCAATATTGGCAAAAGTGGCATAGTTGTGAATGACCAATCAAATACAAGCAATGTGAACAATGTGAACTTACCGAATGGTGAGTTCAAATATCTGTGCCAAGCGATCATGTAGCATGTTGGCCTGAGAAAACAAAAACAGAGAAAATTCAAACACTGTACACAAAAAAATCTTACACTAACTTTTGATTAATATGCCAACAAAGTTAATGTAAACACCATTCACCTTGTTTTATTAAAGGTTTAAGCAAAACCCAACAAATACAACCATGTTCCTGCCAATTCCCTTATTTCTTTTTGCATGTATACACATTTATCATTTTGTGGGTTTGGTTATTGTCTGCATGTCTGACCGTGCAACAGATGTCAAGCTACAGTGACATTCTTTTGAAATGTCAAAATGAAGACATGTTGTACCTTGGACTCGCAATGGGCTGCTATCTCCTCAAACGGAGCTTTCTGGAACTTCTCCATCACCTGACGTCTCCTTTCTCTCTCCTGTTCCTCCAGACCAGTAGTGTCTGAAAGAGATGTAGAAACATCTCGCTTAAACCCCTCAGGAAAACTAACCATGATTTTATCAAAGTAAAAGTATAGTAATCAGGTTTTTTGTCAGAATAATTACCACTTGTGTTACCATAGTTTCACTACAAACAGGTGAACTATAGTTCACTATAAATTTTTGGTTACTATGGTTTGACTACAAATACAATATGATTACTTTAGTTAAACTACAACTTTTTGCATGAAGAAATATGCAGACAAACTAATCCACACATACCAATGGCCTTCTTCAGGGTCTCAAACGTAATCTCTTCTGCAAGATGAGACTGCAGGATAAACAAACACATTACATTTTTTGGCTTTGTTCATCATATTTAACAGTTTGGGTATGTGCAGGTGTATAACACATACCTGATCAGGTAAACTGTTGGATAGGATGTCAACCTGGAGGGAAATGGTGTCGACAAAACTCTTCCGACGGGGCAGCCGGTCTTCATCTGTGGATCAGAGGTCAATGGCGTAAATGAATAACGCTCTGCATGCTTATATTTTGGCTCATGCAGGGAAACGGCGTAGAATCGTGCTGAGCAATACCCGACGATTCAGTCGCTAAATGCTCATGTTTAATAAACGTAGATAAGCAGTGCCAAAGCATCAAACAGAAGGAATGCATGTCACTGAAACAGGCAAAAATAACAGAAACAAATTCTGTAAAAATAAATAAAGCTGTAAACGTGAGAGTTTTTAGATGAGAGTGCTGATGTCACATAACACTTTTAAAGAAAAAACTTGATCTTGATCACCTGATCTTTAATTTGCATATTTTATTATTTTAAACAAGTGACTAGATATCTACACACTGAATTTAAAGAGCATGTCTTCAAGTCGTCCAAAACGGCTTCTAATGGTTCTGAATAACCTACACAAAACATGCTACAGCACATCAGCACTCTCACACCAAAGCTACTCAAAACCTCTTTAACCTACCGGTTCCACAGTCCAGACGACAGCAGCGTACGAAACACCAAACCAGTTAAACAGGACTAATGTATGACATTTATACATCAGTCCACTGCTGAGAGTCATTTAACACAATTAAGACCTACAGGAATCTGTCACAGCAGCTACGGAGAAGAGGAAGTCTACATCTGTAGTCATGGTAACAGGTGGATTTCTGATGGAGAATTGGTGGGGAGATGCTAACTACATGTTATTACCATTCACTGAACTTACTAAAAACCTCACTAACTCGATAATTGTACCTCTGGATGTTTGTTTGCATCTGTGCAGAATCTTTCCGACTGTGTACAGAACTACAGCGCAAACACACAGAGAAACATAGACGAGACAATGGTTTAGAAAGACTGGATGAATTCATATGGGATTGAGAACGAATGTCAGTAAAGCTATTATTATTTTTCAGGGGGTTTGAATCTGAGCATTGCTGTTGAGAGTAAAAGTGTTTAAAGACCACATGAAATGACATTTACAATCCATTTTACTTCTGTCATATGACACTTCTGTGAAACATAATATTCAGTGGGCCGTCACTTCATTTTATAGAGGAACTATGGACTTGTTTGTCCCTGCCTGCATGACCTTGATTACATCATCAGAAACATAATAAACCAAAAGACGTATCAGACCTAACACACTGACCAAGAACGTCTACATCTTCTGATCTAAAGATTCAGTATTCAACTACTAATGCTTGAATGACTCTTTCTATGCAGTACAGAAAAGTGTGTTTACCTGTAACCTGGGGAATGTAGGGTATGGACAGCCTCTCTACGTTATATCCTGGTAAAGTCAGAGCTTCTGCCAGATCAGCCGTCTGAAAATATAGACTGGTGTCGTCGCGCTCCAGAGACTCTGGGAGCCTGATTAACACACACAAACACACACAAACACACACCCATTGGAATAGCTGATTATTAATACCATATATAACACATCCCTCAAAACAAATACTAAACTAATCCTAACCATAAAAGAACACTTTTATTACATTTTTCTTTTGCAACTTTTATATTAAATCAATTTGCCAATTACAATTTTCCATAGACTTTACTCACATTTGTGTATATGTGTATATGTACACATAAATACTTACACACACTTTTCTCTGAAGACGTGTTCAGGCAGCAGGTATGGAGCTTCTAGATTTCTCAGTTCTATCACCTGACAGGAACAAAAAGGATTTGATATACTTGTGTGTGTATAGTATGTGTGTGTATTTGTGTGAAGTGTGTGTGTTTACCTTACTGACGTGTTGGCAGAAAGAAGGATTTGCGATCATCTGACTGAGGAAGTTTAGGTATGCTGCGACCAACGCCATGATGCCACAACGAATAAACATAGGCATGTTCTCCTCATTGGTCAGGGCCATTTCCTTCAACCAATCAGAACACAGAGATTAGAAATATAAAAGCTGCTTATGTTTTTTACACTAGATTGAATAACTGTGCCTGAATTTAGTGAATTTATAAAAAAAAAACGGAAAATTAAGCACCTGCAGGGCGAGAGACAGGCGCATAAGATCAATCACCACCTCCTCATTGGCCAGTTCAATAGTGATAAGAGCCAGAGCGGTGAAGAGGAGCTCGAAGTTCTTCTGCACATTATCTTCCTCTTTACAGCCCAGATAGATGTGTCTGTATAACTGCTGCCCATGCTGAGAGAGAGAGAGACAGAGCGAGAGAGAGAGAGAGAGAGAGAGAGAGATTAAGCAATGAAGTTCTACATGTGTAGTTGTGCTGTCTGTGATTGTGTAATATGTACCTTTTTCATGAAAACCACATCCTGTTTTGAGATTTTTTCTCTCTTGATCTTCAGAGCAGCTACATTAGGAATAATTCTACATAGACAAAAGAAGGAGCTCAACACTCAAATGTCACAGGTAAGATCACATGAGAACATAAAGTGTACAAATATCTATACCGAATGCCCCGGAGTTTGGCTCTGTTGTCATGACGATCAATGATGTTGTGCAAGATCTCCAGGACGAGTTGCCGAAGCTCGCTGTCCTCCATCAGAGAGATGGAGCACAACGGTTCCAAGAACGCCACAGGTAAACCAGCACAAATCGTTTTACACTTAAACCCTGATGTCACCTACACACACACATAAACAACCTATAAACTTTATATCATGAAACACACAGAGAGTGAAACTGTGGAGTGTGTTATATATCAGCAAGGGTAGGAACTTTCTGCCCGACAGTAAGTGATCAGCAGGGGGCGACCGTAAGCAGAAATAGTTGACATCTAAAATAGCCTCTGATGTCTCAACCTGCAGCCCATTTCCTGCCTGTTGCCGGGCAACACTGCCTGAAAAGTTGCCCTGTCTAAAATAGGCCATGAACCAGAGAGAATTTCAGAGGCATAATTGGACATTCACAAAGGACAGAAAAAGCCACGGGCAGCAGTAAACTGGTGCTATGATCTGTGTGGTCTGCTGTCTAGAAACCTTTAAAAACTCCTGGAGGGAGTGTGAATGTGTGTGTGAAGGTTTTATACACACGCACAGATTAAATGTGAGCCTGATATCTTGGCCAGTGTTGACCTTAGACTCTGATGTGTTATATGACAAAAGCTTAAGTGTGCTTTCTGCAACACACATACAGATGAATGAAAGAAAGGAGCTTTACCATTATGAGAGAACTGAGGAGCATCGTCTGGATTCTCTTGGTGCCCTGAGGCCTGAGAGAAGAGAATTTAAACACTGTCTCAGTATTATCATCACCTGCTTATTGCAATCTTAACCATTTTAATAAAATGTCTGAATCCTAAATTAGACACAGGCGATTCCCAAACAAGTACGAGGGATTCCAGAAGGTACTTTAAAAGATTTAGAAATGATTACTTTTGTGTGTTTAAGTGATGTATTTGTTTGGATTACATGATAATGCTAAATGATATTAAAAAAATGACATTCATAGATAAAAGCAACACATTTTAGGTTAAAGATTAATAAAAAAAGCTTTGGAAACCATAAAGGATTCGTATTAGAGTGCATCCAAAACAGTATTACAAAACAGTATGTGAAGGAGAAATTGTGTGATGATGTAGTATGTCCAAATTAACCGGACTAGCTGAGTTTGTACTTAACCCAATGTACTTCAAACTACTTGAAAGTATGCAAAATGCATAATTGACCAAAGCACTTAATAGACACACGTTTTAAATATTTATGTTCTTCTCTCAAGGACAATAAAAAAGGCAAACAATTATAAAAACATGCACCTAACAAGCAATTTGCATGCTGCATACATGCATGTATGTATGTATGACACATGGGTCTTCAACATGGGCTCAACTAATTATCATGTAAACTTAATTAGAATACAGTATGCATTAAATAAAAATCGTTTCGTTTAGAAACACCAAGATCATGGGTTTGATTCTCAAGAAAAACACAAACTGATAAAACGTACAACCTTGAATTCACTGTAAAATTGCTTTGGATACAATTAAATAAATGCAAAAAGCTGTACCCGATCTTGGCTGTGTCCAGCGTATGGCAAGGTGTGCCGTAAACTGGAACTTTCCCCATGATGAACATCATGACTTCTGCTCTTTGATAATCAGGAAGATTTCCTCCAAAGAAACCTACACACATATAAATCAATGTTATTGAGTGTGTTCAGTTAAATAAAGCATTTGAACTCAGTGGATTAAAACATGAGCTTTGCCCCACCGATAGTTTGTATGATGGCGTTCTGAACGATGCGCTCCTCGCTTTCTTTAGTGCGGGTGGAGGACAGACTGTTTGCCGAGTTCCTGCGGGAACTGTCCCCCAGTTCAAAATCCACACTCATACGAAGATGCTTCAGTAGGGTGTTAAATACCTCGAGGACAGTGGGACCTGTGAATTCACATACACAACCCAAACATAAGTACACACAGAGACTACAAACACAGATGATAATGGCACCTCATGTTTATGCATGCAACATCGTGTCATAACCCGGCTTGATGTGACAAAGCCATAAATGCTACTCCTTTTTTTAATGATAGGTGAGTCTAACCAGAGACAACCGCTTTTTGGCACCCGCTTGGCTTCTATTGTTACTGTGTTGCATTGGGTATCCCCGCCCACACTTACAGCACATTGGACGTAAACCTTGTATCTCATTCATTTTAAACATTAAACAAATGTGAAAGGAAATATTGAAATATAAATGTTGATATTTAGAATCACACATTATATAACAAATCCCCCAAGTTTCTAAACTCGTCACATCATTCTTGGTTAGGATGTGATGTAACACTTTGCAGCGCTATATGATATTAAAAATCACAATGTGACTAATGTTTCCACATTTAAAACAATGTGACTCAGATAAGAAGCAGGAACTACAGATCACTGCTAGGGGGCAATGTAGTTATTCTACACATCAAACCCACTAAACCTCCAGCCGCTCATCAACTTAACAACCATTACTAATCAATACTAGTCAATACTGCCTAACGGGACCTTAAAGAGAGGATTAGTTTACCATCTAGAGACTTATAGAGCGGCTGAAGATTTTGATTGGGTGAGAGCCCTGCGTGTTAACGTACCCAACCATAGATTGGGAGGTGTAAAGACGGGGCTGAGAAACGTGTAAGCATTGTTTTCATTGGGGGCAATGTGACCTGTGAGAGAAAACAGATTTTATAGATAAACGTTAGAAAGAGAAAGCGTAGAAGAGAGAGAATCAAAGACAGATGATGAAATGAAAACAGAATATGTAAGGGATAGTTTATTTTTAGCATTTGTTGTTGCAGTAATTTACACACACACACTCGGAAACAAACAGAATGGCAAATCAACAAATAATGACTTGGAGGAGGAAAACAACAATAGATTATTCAATAGACAAATAGTACAAACAGTGAGTTATGCACAAGGGTTTAATGCTTTGCTTTAGGGTCAGGGGCTTGTTTTGACCTAATTCCACATATTAGCAATAATAATCGCAATGCTTTCATTAGATGGTTGTACTCAGTCTTACCGATGGAGCCCTTGGCTGCTATGGCAACCGTCTCCAGCAGCACCTGAACGATACCTGCCCTCACACGTGGAGTGTTCTTACTGTGGGTGTCAAGGTGAGACAACACTTGCTGGATCACGTGGTGAGAATGCTGGGCCTGAAACACACACACAAAGTGAACTCGCTCTGCATTACCACTAAGAACTGCATCCATCCACAAGGGATTAACACAAGAAGAGAGAAAGTGAGTGATTTTATCGAACCTGTATTGAGTACATGATAATCCTGAAACAGGAAACGGCAAAATCGTTCGGGTCCCACAGGCGATGGTTATCTAAATGCCTGCAGGAAAACAGGGCAGTGTATTAAAACCTCTTATTACATGGCGCTCTGGAATACCTGATTCCGATTGGTCAGTCATGACATTCCAAGGTATGTTGTTATTTTCTGATAACAGCCACTGAAAACTAATAAAACAGGGTCATCTGGGTACTGCGAGTCAATTTGACCTTGTAAAAAATTTAAATGAAATAGAAATATGTCTATTTAATAAGACATGAGATTATATTACGGATGATTAAAACAAATTGCATTTGAACTGGCTAAAAGTTAGAAAAATTTGCAAATAGAAAACATTTGTATTCATTACAAATAAGCATATAAATATATATAAATATATATATATATATATATATATATATATATATATATATATATATATATATATATATATATATATATATATATATATATATATATATATATATATATAATATTAAAAATATTAAAAATATATAATTTATAAATATAAATAATTTTTTTATATATAACTTACAAAACATCTTACATAAAATACAATTTCTTCAAAACAATCAACATATTTATTGGCAAAACAACAGTTCATGGATAAGTAGTCTGGCAAAGATTCTGCCAAAAAAAAAACCTTTTTAAAGTTTTATTGTATTTCTAAGTCAAAAGGTTTCTAACCCTTTAATTTCCTTTTGATTTTACTCAGATTTAATTCCAGCTTTATTATCCAAAAGGTACAATTTCTGTGTTCGATTGCTTATAGAGGTAAAATATAATTTATGCATTAAGCATAAACTGTGCAGTAGAGTATGCAAGTTTACTATGTAGTGTTAGAATAAAAAGAAAAAAACATTATCAAGCACCACTAACTAAATAAATCAGCAGCACTTACACCAGACTTCAGCTTCCATCAATAAGCTACAGAAGCTTGAGAGTCGTGTCTGCTCAGGTGTAAAGCCACATTCAGTGATTTAATAACTAGTGTTTGGAGTCAATGTTATGTCGAGTGCAGCGGCTCCGCTCAACAGCGGCAGCGGTGCGAGAAACTCAAACATTCCTGCGCTGCGACACGAATCCTGTCTCCACACCTTTATCTCTCCTCTTTTCCGCAGTCTGATCTTCAACTCTAAACCTCTACGCCACCATCGTCTCCCTTCCTGCTGTCGCCATGGTAACGTCAATCTGATCTCGCCCCCCATCCGATCTGAGCTATTTTTAGAGCGCCTGAAATCCCCCACCACCCAAAAAAACCCTCTCTCCCCGTCTGTCTCCACCAACAGCAGCCTTATGTTTTATTAGAGGTACAGATATTTGCCCCGGAGCTCAACGTTCTCTCAAAATCTCACACAGTCCACCGCACACACGCAAGTTTAATAAATACAGAGCCACAAGGACACACAGAGAACAGTTTAATCAGCTCAAAACAGGAGGGAAATACAGAGTTAGAGATGTGATAGGAAAACTGAGGTAGTGTGACAGAGAGAAAGAGAAAAATTACTGTTTTTACTATTTTTACATTTAGATTGTCATGTACAAGTATGTGCATTGATGCTTTTGACATCTTGCGTAACATCAACATTCGTCAATGTCTGATTGTATGAATGCACATCTTTGCCGTTTTGGTTTAGATTCTCTAATTTACACTGCAATTTTATATAATACCACATAGTTTAAGCTGATGTTTGAGCTAATATTGGCACTACCTGGAAAATAAAATGAAAAAAGGGGAGAGTCATCTGTAGCTGAACAAAGATGTCACAGTGTTCATTCCTCCAAGCGCTTTTTATTAGTAAAGTCATAACATTGATATTTCTGTTGCATATCATACAGACAAGCTAATCAACATTTTTAACTAAATGCCCCCCCACTTGCACACATTATCTGCGCTCCTATTGGTTCTTTATTACACACAAAATTGATGAACCTGTCAGAAATCCATCAGCGGCTCTGATTCATTGCAAAGGCAATTAATCGGCCATCAGCGAGCATGTCACGCAAGGCAATTATAGACAGATTCAGCCTATGATGATATAAATCATAAAAATCCACCTCAGACAGACAAATGAAAGGTAAAATTAATCAGCAACCTTACATACTTAAAAAAGGCTCATGTGTGCAACACTGACTGTACAAAACACAAACAATCAACACCTAAACTTCAACCCAAAAAAGTATCTTAAGTGGCACAATCATGGCAAAAACGACCAGTGTGCATCTGGCTTTGCAGACATCGGGTCGAGAAGAGTTTGCTGATACTCTTTCATATCAGAGATATCACTCACTGCTAATTGGCCAAAGACTTAGATGAGTCTAAACTGTCTCATCAGTAAGCTTTGAGAACGTGCGCAAACACACATGCGCAAACACACATGCATGCTGCATTTGGCTAGATGTGTCTGAATTGTGTGCTAATAGGCTGCAGATGGAGAGGAGGTCAGACAGTTCACTCACAACTGCTCATTTATACGCAGAGCCAAAGTCAAAGCAGTTCATTATACAACTCAAAACATTCGAAACATTCATTTAATCAACAATAGAGAAATTACACTATAATAGGTAACGCTAAGGTTGTCATTAACATTTTCATAAATGCAAAATGCGTATGGATCTATTAATTTTTTTACTTTTTAAAAACCTAAAATGAATCTATTTTATTTATGAATAAAGAAGATTGAGTGCACAACGTTGGTATAACATTAACTTATATAATTAAAATGTTAAAAATGCAGCAATTAACATTTACCAAGATTAATAAATGCTGTAAAAGTAAATTTCACTTTTATTTAAGTTATAGTATTAAAACAACTCATGTTAACACGTTATTATTATGTGTCAGTCAGTCTATGATAAACTTAAGGACTGTTTACACAAGGCACTTTCTTGTATTTCTTAAAAGGCCATGGATTATATGGAAAATATCAAACCAAAGGACTGTAAACAAACAACTTCAAATGTTTTCTCACAACATTGCTTTTCTTAGTCATTAATGCGCTTCCATTTAACCAACATGTTATTCCTGAAAAGTTTGCCAATGCTATATTTAAAAATACAACACACAGGGTCCAAATACTTTTTTATGGCCATGACTGTACATACAAACATGTATCGAATTTCAGCCCACCTACTCAAAACATTATGAATGAGAGACCAGGTGTTGATACGAGACTAAAGTCAATACACTGCAGCCAAACCGTTCTGTTTTGATGTCTCGTATTACAATCACGTATTAAACCCAGTGAGTCATTGTGTAAACAGAAATGCATATTTGCATCTGTAATCCATTTAACACATAAATCAATCTCGGAACAGCTGGATTCAGATCACAGCAGTTTCATTAACACAAGCCAGAGCCATCTGCATTGTGTTTAATATGTCTGGAGCGAAATGAATGAATCTGGTCATGCCCTGAGTGTGAGAGGAAGCCGGTGATTGGCTGGGAATCTGGACACCTGAGCTTACAGGCTATCATCACACTGTGTTGTGCTTGTTTTCTGGCATGTTTTATGAAGGAATACAGGAATAGTATAGGAATTATATTACAGTACAAATGTAAGAAAAGTCACTGCATGCAATTCTTTTACAATTGCTGTCGCAATAGTGACAATGACAACAATAGTGATGAAAACCCGTGCCTTCAGTATACCGTAACCCTGAAAACGTTACTTACACCAGTACAGGACGCACAGCGTTGTTCATGTTGCCGTAAGCAGCTCGACCCAGCAGCTCTCGAAAACAGCTCTCGGCTAATGAAGCTGGGTTCTCCTCTCCAGCCCTGTAAGAGAGAGACAGAGAAAGATTGAGATGATAGAAGCACATATATATGTTCAAACTCTATATTTTACAATTTGTGATGCCTCGGTCAGCCTTCTTATATCAAATACACAAGTGTGTGTTAAATGATGCATTAAGACCTCACACAGAAACACACACAATGTTTCCTTTTCAGCTCACGGACAGCCCCTGGAAAGCAATTAACAGAATTTGACGACCTTGAAAAGCTGAACCACACAAGTATGTACACACAATTCAGCTGTGCGTGTGTGTGTGTGTGTGTGTGTATCAGAGCCAATAATAGTCTCTTATCCAACCTGTTCAGTGTGCTGTCACCTACTGCACAGCAACAGCAAAACAGTAATCAAAGACTAGCACATTGCTTACTGCATACTTTGCAGGATTTATGGTGTAAATATATATATCCGTTAGGGCTGCACAATATATCAAAATTATCGAATAATCGCATATGTGCATATCGCAATGGTTTGCAATAAATGAGTGTAATACTTCAAAAAGTAATGTATGGTCGAAGTGCAAAATCTAGTATCTGGCACGTGGGTGTAGTTTGGATATGCGTGCGTGTGCATAATAGTGTGCCGTGCGCATGCTCTGATGCAAGAACAATCAACAAGCCGCAAAGCTTTAATAGCCAGCTGATGCTTTCTTTTCCATGAAATATAAAACGTATGTTGGTATATATAATTTTTAAAATATATTTTAATATAATTTAAATGGATTTTAGAAAAAAAATATCGTATCGCATTATTTAGCATTGCTATCGCATTTTGCTTCAAATCGTGTAGCCCTAATATCCATATGTTAAATATATAGAAATACAAGGTCAAGCCAAGCGCATTGCATTGGTGGATATATGTAGTATGTCACCAATGCGTACAATGCATACATAAAATCGTTTTTTTTTTACTGCAGTACTAAGGTCGAAATTGCTATTCTAAACATACCGTTTACGGCTAAACACAGCCTCAAAGTAATTTAGGTTATAGGAAATTCTGAAAATAATCTGCAATCTGAAATGCTGGAAAGAATGTCCGCTGTGACATTTACAGGTCAAGTGTCACTCCAGCTCACACGTCAATCAAAAGCAGCCAAGGTTTTTGTTTGCAACCTTAATCACCGATCAATATTGGTGATCGGATTTCAGCTCCTGATTATAGGGCGGAGAGGAACAATTGATGTTTCCATACTGACAAACACAAACAGCCAATTACGTTTAAATATTCTGTGCACACAGGAGCCCTTATCTGACACACATTCACACTTTATTCTGACACCCTGCGCATCCTTAAAGAAATCAGATATCCTTGATTGTCCTCTACACGTGGACCTCCACTCCTCTCTTATCAAGATAATCTCCCCTGCATTCTCATATCACCACCCCTCTCTCTGTGCATGTTTCCTGATGCTCTTCAATGCTTTGTACAGAGGAAAACACATCAAGCTCAAATTAAGCAGCAAATATCACCTAACAGGAAATAGCATGGAAAATTTCAATCATTTCCTCCAGTGAGGTGTGTGCGTGTACCTTTCCGAGTCCTCATTATCTTGCATGTTGAACAGCATGGAGGGGATGAGTTTATCCATGTGTTGAGGCTCCCAGATGATCGCCTGAAGTTCATCATTAACAGTTTTTCTGACGACACCCTGGAGACCCTTTATACCCGCCACACGGATCCTACAGCAGGAAACATGTTAAATGCATAACACACATTTATTCACTGACAAACTGTGTTAACGTTTGAAATAAATTAGATGCGTTTAGCAGTGTTACATTTATGTAATGCACAAAGAAATGAATTAAGGTTTCGGACACACACCTGCTGCGGGTTTCCGGGTCGTCATGTGTGGAGTGACACATGGCACTAAACTGGGAGACGAAGAAGTCGTACCGGCGATGGTAAGAGGGTGTGTCCTCCTCAATGTTTGCAAACTTTACAAACTAGGATTCAAACACATAATGTTAGACAAACACATACACAACCACGCCCAGACAGTTTCTGTCTCACACATACACCGACTCAAAAACACACCCATGCAGAGGCACGAAGGCGATATTTCCCTCCCTCTCCGCATGGAGGAAGTTACTATTATCAGCCGGAGAAGTGTGACATCTCATTAGAAGAGAAAGAGTGAAAGATAAGTGTTTTCTAGAGTAAATACATGTGTGTGAGTTTTTGTTTCATTCTTTGTTTGTATATGCATTTACAATTGCTTAAATGCATAAATTGTCTTATTAGACAATTATTTTATTATTTAAAGTTTTTTTAATAGTTCATTATATATATATACATTTTATTATTAAGTGCAACAGAATTAATCATAAGGTAATTTTACACTCTCTCTGTAAATACTTACTTAGTTTACATTTGCGTTTTTATCACAGCGCTAAATGCTGAAAAGATGCTGATGGGTAATTTCAGGCAGACTGTTAACAATCATTTTTCATTTAATCATCCGCCTTGTGCTATAAGTAACCATATGTCATCTTCCGAAACCTACTTGTGTTTCATAAATAAGCAAAAATGTGAGAAAAACAACATCTGTATAAAGATGAGTGTCTGCTCACACAAGACATATAAACACTTTTCACAGTCATATATAATAAGAAATATATATACTATAATTATAATATTACAAATACCTGGATACATTTTTCAGTTATCTGAGCTGTGCAATTTTTAAATATTCCTATTTTGATTCTTCTTTATAAATTATGAAACTAATCATTCTGTCACCAGATTAGTACTTTAATATTTTATACAAAATAACATCTTATTTTATACAATTTTGTAAAGTGTTTTTACTAATTAAGCTCCAGCAGAAATGGTTAAAATGCAAAAACGTTAAAATTATCGCTTCCATCTGCTCAAAGCTGCTCAGTTTTTTCCTTTGTTGTTCTCAAATGAGAAATTTCATATCCACGCATTTGTAATAAAACGGAAGGATCATTGAGTCGTGAGTGGAAAAGCAACATAACACAGATGACAGAAAGATTCAAGCCGTTTGTCATGTTCTAACTTTATCTCTTCCTTTCTCTCGTTCACCTGCTGCTGAGATTTGTGACTGCATCCTTTGATTAGTTCAGTCACACACACAAACACACACACTTACTGAGTTGGTGCCCAGCACTTGTAAGTCTGGCTCTTTGGACTCCAGCAATTTGGCCACCATGTGTAAGAAGCTTTCCACGAATGGTTTGATGCTCTGAGAATGACAAGCCATCAAGAGCTGATCCAAGGCCTCCATCGCTATTACCACATACCTACACACATCAGATTGAAGAGTTTCCCGTTTAGTATACTGACGTGTACTGGCACTAAAGCACTTTGCATTAACATACAGTGTTCCTGTAGCTCACTTGACAGAACTTTGCATAAAGCAGCAAATTTAGTGCATGTAAATGTGCAAAGCACTTCATACCCGTAGCGATGTCGCACCACATCTCTGCTGAGACGTTCGGCAAGGTACGCGCCAATGCGGTCCAGTTTCTCTGGAGCAGACACTGCATAAAACGTCAACTTCTCCATATCGGATTTCACCAATCCATCCTAAAAAACACATTTGAAGATCTACATTAGAAATCTAAGCTAAACAGATTCACAACATCCACAATAAAAGCCAAAGAAATGTAATAAGCATTGCCAAGCAGAATATTTATGGTAAATGAGTAAACTGAGGTGAATATTTTGGACAATGTGTTATTTCTGTTGTCTACTTTTAGCATCATTAAAACATCATTTTTATCCAGAATCCCTTTAGAGAAACCCTGAAGCACTGAAAGTGATAATCAACTTAACAGGATTTTAACTACAGCACATAACATAACTGTGAGGAATCTGGAGAGACTATCACATGCTCCTATGATAATATTACTCATACTTACCCTTTAGATAAAAACAACCGTGTGTGTCTTTGTGTCATTTTAGTCACCAGAGTTGAATGTTAATGTAATGTGAAGTAATAGCAAGGTTAAGATTTATCCCTTTGAGTGCATCTGCATATTTCCCATCCTCAAAAACTGTCCAGGAGGTCAAAGGTCAAAATTAAAGATGAATAATTCACATTCATAAGAACAATGTAAAGAGATTTCTTTTCAACAATATGAATAAGAAGCAACAGGTGCTCATCAATTGTGCTTTAAATTTAGATTTATCGTCTAAGCAGCTGCTTTCTTATTATGCTTTGGCATTTACTGTAGCGGGTCTCTAAGGGACAGTAAAAGCTGATAAGAATATATTTTCATCGGAGCACTTGAACTTCAATGAGTTGAATCAAAATGTATGAACTCTGATATAAAGATGGTATTTAAAGAAGCAAAGGTTTTTTTTTTTAAATTGAAGTGCATGTCACAACCATGAATCTCTTATGTAAATGAACAAGATTGCTTGACTACTGAAATCTGCTGTGTCTCCTTAAAACTTGTGAATGGTCACTTTAACGTTATTGGTAAATTTTCTTTTCTGGCCGATTACCAGCTGTTCCCCTTTTCTGTTTTGAGTGAATTATTGTACAAAAAGTACATGCACCATTTTTAATTTCATTTAAATATATATTATTTTATAATTTAGTAAATTACTGCTCGTAGTTTATGCCCCACACATTCAAATAAAAACAATATTAAATAATGAATATTAAATAATTTAATTTAAAAAATAAATAATGTAAATATTTTATACATATTTATTGAAAATGCAATATTTTTTCTATATTTTAATATATTAGTGTTACCTTGGGGTCCTCTGGGAAAATGTTGTCCACTAGACGCTTGTAGCGTGGTCGCAGAGGACCGCAACATCCACACACACCTACAATGTGAGAAAAGTAATTTTACACACACACAACAATCTTTAATTTTAATCAATGTTTGTACTTTCTGGTCAGAATACAAAAACAAATGCTTCTACTGTAGTGACTGCATGGAATTGGATAGATAAGAAACACTGCAAATAAAAAAACCTAAGCAGTCGTGCACCATACATTCCACCAGACGTCACCCACTCATATGAAGAACGTCATAATCTGCAGTGTGTGTATTGACTGATGTCAGGACCAATGCAAAGAGCCAGTGTGTGTGATGCCACCTGGTTTAAAGGGCTGATTAATTATTAAAAAAAGTCAAAGAAGAAATCTGAGAGCAGCAGAGCAGTACACATACACACAAACTCACACACGTCTCAACAAACACACACGTTGCATTGACAGTCTTTCAATAGATAGAACTGAAATTGCTTATTTAATACACATCAACATGCATAGCAAATCAACATCGTATGTACATGTGTGTGTATATATATCAGCCAGCAGGTTTGTGTGTGTGTGTGTGTGTGCAGGGATTGTAAAGTGAGACGTGGAAAAGAAGCTGCCATTATCAGCTCAAACACCTGATCCACCTTTAGAAAGATGGAAAAAGCGAGAGATGCTGAGAGAGAGAGATAGAGAGAGAGAGAGAGAGAGAGAGAGAGAGAGAGAGAGAGAGAGAGAGAGAGAGATAAAGGGCGAGCAAGCTCTACCGCAACTGACAAATACAGCAACACTGTTATTATGACAGGCGCATATTAATCATCTCTACAAGATCTCTAAGAAACACACGTGCACGCAGATACCAAGCCTGCTAAGAAACGATCTCCTCTCCCAGGTGTGTCTATATCTGAAGGTTCCGTCGGCTTCTGAGCGTGGCACCTGTCTGTACCTCCTCATTATGACCTCTGACCTTTGATGTCTTCTTTACTTCCCTTGAACCTCCAGCCTGGTCCAAACAGTGACCTTACTGCCTCCTTTTCCAAACCTGGTCTGAAACCCAGGCACACCTGAACTGAATACCTGCACAAAGACTCGTCCTCCGCTGCGATTGACAGGTAATCCAACCAATTACAGACAGCCCAACCGCGTGTCTGTGAGGTGTCATGTTAGTGTTGGACAGAAATGAGACAAATATATTGAAATGCTCGGCAGTCACTATAAACAAACAGGACTCTGACTGTATACATGTAAACCTTTAGCAGAAACTGTGTGCTTAAATCATTTGACTTCACCAAGGGCACAGATTTAGTAAAATTATTTTAATGGGTGGGACGTTAACTGGATTGCGAAATGTATTGATTATTGTTCCTTGCCCAGGCAACCTTGTTGCCGTAAGCAGAAAAAGTTATCAATAATTAACATTTTTAATCAGAATAAAGTACATGGAAGCATACACAAAAAAGGAAAAGACATGACTCAACATAAATATTGCAATTTTACTGTATGGAAAATCTACTTTTTTACAAGAATATTTAAAGCAATTTGGCCACTAATTAAAAGTCTAACACAAATGTACTCTAGGTCTCTGCACAGAAACTGATTTATAATTCATCATTTTAATTATGAAAAATTCTAATGCAAAATAAATACACAAAACTACAAATAAAAATAATTTACATATATTCTATTATACAGTATAGAATTACAATATTATTGTTTTGCAACCCAGATTCGATTTAGTATTGTATTGCTTTGTCCCTGATGAGTCCGAACCTAGTAAACCGGGTCAGTTTTGCTTTCTGTCAGTTTTTTTTTTTTAAGTTCCACAGAACCCAAACCGGTTAACCAACTTAGTCTGAAAGTCTCAAATAAAAAGTGAGAGAAATGTAAATAAATAATACTATCAAAACACTGTCTTGGTTTAATGACATTTCTCTGATACTGCAAAATAGAGCTTCATTTCAAAACAGAAGTAAAAGAGCCACAGCCACCAGGGGGCGCTCACCCTGTGGAATCAACCCTACAGCTGGGTGTAAATCCCACTTCCCACTGGTGCCTGTTGAATCCCCATTACTGCTAACACAAGAGCGTCTAGGGAAATGAAGAGATTGATTCAGTGCCTGGGGAGAAAATCCTCTTAACCTTATGAGGACCTGAAATAGCTTAAGAGTTTGAAGAGCAGAGCTGAAGCAAATGCCACCATAAGAGAATTACCATCTATCTCAGAGAGACCATGATGCATAATAATGCATAACGTAACTTGCATATGAAGCATAGTAAGCATATGGGAAACACAAAAAAACTGTTGCTGTAATTTCAAACTAATGACCCCAGTCCATGATATAAAAAATGTATAATCCTGTCCAATGAGCACAGGTAGAGTCTATACAAACACACAATGACAAACACACTGATATATACACAAGCTGAACTAAATTTACCACCATGGGTCGATGGAGTGAAGGGCAGATAACAAAATATGCACAGAGCTAGTCAATACTAGGAGAAAAGGAGACAAGCAGAGATAGAAAAAAATGGAACGCCTTCTTTATCTCTTGCTACCATCCCACTGGTTTTACATTTGAAAGAAATCCAGCGCATCAGACTGCATAAAGTCTGCACATCAGTACACTCATGAGCTTGTTAGCCCAGCTGCTATTTCCCATAATGCAATGCAACTGTCTCGATATGTTCACTGTAGCTTTTTACAGGCAAAGACGAATTAAGTTTACTAACTGAGAACACTGGGTATATTTTACAGCATGATGTGTGACAGTATGACAGCATGAAGGTATTTACTTTGCCATTATGTAAATATGCGGTTTCAAACACACAATCCTGCTCTTACTGCACTTTACAATTCAATGTGACAATTTTACAAACATTTTAACTGTAAATTTGCTCTTTTATGATTGATTCATGATTACTGTATCTGCATATGTATATGTATTTACTTGTATAACTACTCAATGTCAGTAAACAGCAGAAATGACTACCTAGTGAGGGTGAAAAGATATACCAATGTATCACATATCATCGCATACAAAAAAATGAATGTATGTATTGCAGAGCTATGGCTATTGTTTTACAACTGTTAACATATTTTTATGTTAAAATTAAGTTGTCGTTTTCAGTGACAGACCTATTCAATTTTTATACATTTACCTACAGAAGATTCAACTAAACCTTGTTCAAATCTATCATAAATATTTTACTTTTTTGTTCAAAATATTGTAAAAAAAACCCCAAATATAAACCCAGTTTCTGGATTGTATAGTGAGCGGAGTGTAATGTTCCACCGCTAGTAATTAATACTTCTATTAATCAGCCAAACAGGCCACAATTATTGGCAGATAACCTCAAAATGTCTAAATAACAGCCCATCTATCCGCCTGCCTGGTATATCGGTCTATCACTTGTGAGTCATTTTCAACTATTTCAGAGGTACATCAGACATTATTACACATATATATTGATATATTGAATTATTTTATATCAATATAATCTAAAATACACACCCACAAAAAACTCTCAAAGAGACATACTGAACAGACCTACCAGCACTAAAGCTGTCGAAGTCCATCTCTGTCTGCTAACTGGACCTGTGAGACAATCTCTCTCTCCCTGTCTGTCCTGTCTCTCTTTCTGTAGGTGCTGTACCATGCAGAAAGTATAACCATAACACACACACGCACACACACACGTATCTGCATGAGCACAGTGTGGTATTTAATTCTGATGAATCTGATGTTTTGGCACATTAAATATTTCCCTGCAGTGTCAACACAAGCATCTGCCCGAATATCGCCACCATGCGCAAACGCACACACTCGACTTACGCATAACACTCACGCCGGCGTGTCCCTTGATGTTTTCCTAGCACTAGCACGTTTCCACCGCGCATATGAATGAGACGTTGCCGAAAGGAATATGAGGAACATCAACACAAAACAGATGACACATCAAACACACACAAATACATACAGATCAAACTCTCTCAAACGGCCAAGGAAAGATCAAACTTTGCTTTGCGAACACACATTATCATCTCAAAGCTATGAAAGAGAGGAAGAGTGATCCTTAAGAGAGAGAGAGAGAGAGAGAGAGAGAAACAGAGATAAACGCCTTCCGTGTCTTATTTGGCGTACACAAGGACTGGTGTGTGATAGCAGCACAGTATGTGTCTGTCTGTCACAGTATGAGAGATCGAACTCCAGTCTGTGTCTCCATCACTAAACTTATGCCATTAATTGTGTCACATACAGTAGTCATGGTCTCTTTCGTCATCTTTTTTTTTTTTATATAACAAATAAGGCACAGGTGTCAAACTCTGCTCCAGAAGGCCAACTGTTTATTTCCAATCATGCAAAAACACACATGCTTACTACAAACCTAGGATAGCTGATTCAGGTGTACAATGAACTACAGGAGTGGAGATTGACATTCTTTGTTTACAGGATGCAATGCTGAGGTTCCATTTTATTTTCCTCTTTGTTCATTTCCATTTTTATTACCTACTATTATATGCTGCAAACACTTGGCTTTTTTGTTTTTGTCAAAAACGATCACTAAGCTCATTTACAGAATCATCTATTCTCTCTATTTTCGTTTCTCATCCCATTTCAAGGATAAAGGGCTCGTCTTACAAGGCCCTGACTACACAGACATAGACTCAGTTTGTGTGTGTGTGTGTGTGTGTGTGTGTGTCAGAGCGGAGAGGTTATAATGCTCTCTCTTAGGGGTGTGGGAGTTGTGTGTGTACTTTAGTGGAGAGGTCACCCTACTGTGTGTGTGCGTGCGTGTGTGTGTGTGTGTTGTACCTCTCTTTGGAGTGTACAACGTCAGCAGCAAAAACCCTTAGGGATGTCTGGCCCACTGCGTCAAACTAAACATTATACAATCTGATGAAACAATGCGACAAAGCTATATCACAAACGGCCTACATTTTTTACACATTAAGCTTAAACAGCACTTAAAACAACTTTAATATTAAACTAAACAACAATAACAATATTTTAAACCACTAAACTAGACAACAAGTGTAACAGCAAACAACATCGAAAACAGCATACACGTCAAACTAAACACCTAAACAATCTTGCACAAACCCCTAAAAAAATAGTATCAAACTAAACACCCACAAACAATCATCAACATTAAACACTAACGTATACAGCAGACAAAAGAAGCACATGAACACCAAATGAAACAGAAACAAAATGTCACATAGATCAAGCTAAACAACAGCAAAACAATTTCACAAACATCAAACGCCAAACTAAACAGTATATAAACAAACAAAACGCTAAATGAGAACAAATCTATTCCAAATACCACTAAACAGCAGACTAAACAATATCACAAACCTCAAAGTATACCACAAGTGAGTCACACACAGAGTTTGCATGAGCATCAGCTGAGAGTTGTTTATTGTACAAATTAGCCACAAAAACTCTCACAAGCTACTCAAAAACTGTAAAAATCAGTGACATCCAAATACATTACATATGAGTTGTGTCTTAGATCCTGCACAGATTTTATGCTGAAACGAATTTACATGCCAGTCCACCTGCTGTCAAGGTTTATGGCACTGGTGCCAACGCCTCAAAGGAATATGACATGAGTCACCATTATGGAAGATTATGGAAGAAACAGTCTGCAATGCCAGAGATCGTGGAAACCCTGGTAATACTGTGGTACTGAATGATCATTACATTCATGTAGAATCATCCTTGGTATTTACAAAGGTATTTATAAGGCTCAAAACCATCCCTGCTGAAACAACAATGCTAGTTACAATGGTTTCCATGCAATTGATTTGTTATTAAAACCATTATAAAGTGTATAAAAGGTAGGATTTAATGGTTTTCTATTGTTTTTCAGCAGAAATGGTAATACCATGGTACTTTTCTATTAATGCAGTAGCAGGGAACACACACACACACACACACACACACACACACGCAGCCGCAGAACATTTGCAGCATGTAAATAGTTACAGACATGGTACATACCGGCAGGCATTCCTCCACTCGGTTCCGTCCAACCCGTGTCCGATGTGTCAGATCAGCGTGGATGAGGGACTGTCTGCGACATATGGATCAGAACAGGGCTGTATCCCACGAACACATGAACGAACCAACACATACACAAAGAAGGATTAAACGAATCCGATCAGATTCCGTTAACAGCGCCGACTTCAAACTAACGGTTATAAACACACACCATCAAACACATATATTTAGACAACCTCTGTGTTAAGAGCTGATGAAGTAAAGAAAGAGAGTTATGTGTGAATACCTGTGGATGTGGATTAAGCGCAACACATCCGCGTTTCCTGCTTCACACTCCGCGTGACGTCGAGACACGGAAGTGAGAGTCGCGCGCCCCGGCAAGAGAGGACGCGCAGCGCGCGCGTCTGAAAAAAGCAGATACAGGTAGGGGACAGGTTTCTGATTTCATTTTTAATACAGTGGTGTTTTTATTGCAGTGATTGGTGCTTTTGTATATTAGCAAAAGTCTGGAAGTTGTTTTAAAGTTTGTTTCCTTCAATTTCCAGCTTCTAAAATTAATAAGCAGGGCAGTCCCAAATCCCAATTCACTTAGATGTAGGTTAATGAATTGTGTGCGTGTGCGTGCGCGGGTGTGTGTTTGGCTATACTTGTGAGGATCAACTTTTCCTCTCTTCAAAAATACAGTGAAAAATGTCACAAATGACTAAGATTTGAGGTGAGCTATTTCCTCACTGAAAGTGTGCGTGTGTGCGCGCTTGCGTTTGGGTACATGAAAAGACCGACTTTTTACAACTTTTCAAAAAGATTACATTTTCGAACATTTAAAAATGCATTAGCTAATAGAAACTAACAATGAGCAGTTTTTTTTAGCATTTATAAATCTTTGTTAATGTTAGTTAAAGCCAATACAATTGATTGTGTTGGTTCATTGTGCGTAAACTAATGTTAACAGACATAACTTAAAATTTTTTTTAATAATGACATTAAATAAGATTATTTGATTCCTTAGAAAATTGTTCATGGTTTGTTCATATTAGCTAATGCAATAACTTATGTTAACAAATACAACATTTGTTACCCAGATGTCCTCGGAAATACAGTGAAATGTGTCCAAAATTACTTTTATGTGACAAGTCATTATCACATATATCATTAACATGGTATATATGATGAGATTTTACATATTTCCTCATTAGTTACAAAGCACCAATTAATTGGCTTAAACCGTGTTTTAATCATGTGTAACATGTTTGTGTAAGGGTTATGTTTAGGGGTAGTGAAAGTAAAATATCTTTAGCCTCCTATGAGAACCATGAAAGTCTGAGATTTTTTTAAGCCTGAATTTCTGACCTGATTACAACCTAATGTCCAATTAAATAGATCTGTTTCTTCATTACATATAAAATCAGAATCTGACCATTTCCAGTAGTCACAATGTGATGCATGTAGTGTCTGCCTGTGTCAGAGCTCCTCTGTGTAACGGGATTATATTAGGATAAGATTAAACCATCCCAGCTGCCTAAGCGATGAGGGCCTCTGTTGGTTTGTATGTGTGTGAGGGAGACCAAATACACAGTATTAAGATAAAGACCTTTGCTTCGCAGGAATTATGTGTGATTAAGCTGCATTTTATCCAAGCATCTGTTAAAACAGACAGACTCACTCATGCATTAAATTCTGTGGGACTTAATAATATATTGTGGCTTAAATGTTAACATACTGGATTGAGACAGCACAGGCACTGCAAAAATGGAATCCACAGATACAGGCTGCCTAAAAAAACATCTGCGTAATAATTAATAAAATGCTGGCAGAGTAATCCTATTTCTCCATCAAATAGTACACATACATTTTAGACGTACTGATTGTGGCAGTTTAACTAAGCATGAATAGTTTGTTTAGTTCGATTGTTTGAGCGTGATGGTTTAGCTGTATGTGCATGGGATGCTGGTGCTGTCATTCAGTAAAGTGCTGCAATTAACTGATTATTGCGCTCAATAATCTGAAATGGTCTACTGCAGCACGACCTCATCTAAATCTAAGTTAAGCAACATTTTCTTGATTCTTGTATAATCATTTCTTTTGATCAGTTTCTGTATACTGTAATTATCACAGCAGCATTTATAACCTCATATTAAAATGACATTTTATTTTGCACACAATGGCCTAGCTTTACAGACAGGGCTTAGATTTGTGCCTTAGGAAAACTTCACTGGTTGAAACAAAACAATGGCAAGTTGTTTTTTAGTTAAGACAGCTCAAACATGCATTTTAGTCTGGTACTAGACTTACAGTAAGCTGTGTTTTTTAAACCACGTCCATGCGATCAAGTTACTGCAAAAAGCTTAATATGTGTAATATATATATTATATGTTTGTCATTGAGATTAACCTATGTTGTGGTATTGGTTAAAAAGATTTCTTTACTGTTCTAGTGCATTTATTGTAAAGCAAGTTGGCAACAAACTTCCTAAAGGGATACTTTACCCAAAAATTTTTGTCATTTTTTACTCACCCTCATGTTGTTTCATGTTTTTTTTTATGTCAAACACAACAGATGTTAAGCAGAATGTTATGGCGGACAGCCTCAGTCACCATTTACTTTTATTATATGTGAAGAAAGCTTTTTTTAGACTAGATTTTTAGACTTTAGCCTGGTTTTCAGGGTCACATATAAATACTATAATATAATTATGTAGGCATAGTAAAACCCCTTACCCTAATAATCTTGTTGAATTAGATTTAAGGCAAACTTGGTTTATTTGTTAGACTTTTGAATAGTGTCACAAAGTTTTCATATTTGAAGGAAGGAGTTTTTAAAGATTTGCTCCTCAGGTCTAGCCAAACCAGTATCCACCTAGTTTCCACCTTTAAGGATTTTTAGTTCTCTACCTACAATGTAGGTCCTACATGCTTCACACAAAGCTTAAGATCAATGCTGACCCATATGTGTGAGAGAGAAAAAGAGACTGTTTGATTTTTCTTGTCTCCTGAGGGGGTTTGACATTTTTCACAAACTCATAGCCTTTGGACGTCTGTTTGGTGTTCAGACACAATCAATGTATTGATCTATTACAGACTAAACAAACATGAGGTTACTGATTGAAAGTGACTACCGAATATTCTCTCAAATACCCAATGAAGTAAAAAACTCTGATGAGCTTCTATACTGTACATCAAGTGTAAATAATGCTGAAGACCTGACATCTTGCCTTCTCAGAAATATGTGAAGTCATTTTTTGTGATTCTACATAAAATTGTCCTTCATAATGTAAAGTGATAATATAACCTTGATATCTTTAATATTGACTGAGTAATGATACATCAAAGATTAATATCATAGTGATATTTATAGGTGAAATCAAACTTTGATGCTCATTATTTCATAATATCATTTTGAGACTTTAGTCTGGTTTTCACAGAAAGGGACACATATGTGCAAATTAAAATCTTGCAAATTTTGATAATTGTTTTGACTCGCTTAATATGATTTGAATGTTTTTTCACTCTACGTGCATTTAGTCACACAATGTTAATACAGTCTCTTTACATTTATGTTCCTTGCACATGCTTACTAGAAACTGCTTACGTAAGTGACAGCTCCCAGGGCAGGTACAAGTCAAGTGCTAAATATAGCCCCCCAGTGCCAAGAATGATACAGAGATGAATGCAAGATGCACACAACCTGTCAGATAATGCTAGTCATTAAGGATGCGTCATTGGGTCCCATAAACATAAAATATGACCGCAATACAGCCTGGAGAGGAAGGAAAAGCTCGAGCTTGAGGGTGATGAGTAGTCAAGCAGCTCAGATGAACCTGGAGCCGAATGCAAAGATCTGAGATGAGCATAGAAAAGGATGACCTGCCGTTAGTTGGTAGTACCAACACCAGAGGATGGCAATAAAGATCTGGTGTAGATGATGAGACGAAACAAACCCGTCCACTATAAAAATGATTTTGCCAGGATTATTCTTGCAGTTGGCATGCTTTTAAGATAGTAAAGTTTCACTCTACTTTCATATTCCATTTTATACTCGCTTAAATGTGTGTGTTTATGGATTGCATTGGGAATGATTATATATATTTGTCTTGAAGTGCATATCCAGTAGTTGGACTGTATAGTGTGCAGTCTGTAGTTTGGTCTCTGCAAAATAGCTGAATGTTACGGAAATGAAATGCGATGTACTAAAGCATTAGCAATGTTCTTGTCAGTTATATTTCATGGCAATTGACATAGATTTTGAGCACTTTTCAGAAGGAAATGACTGCAGGTTCTGTGAAAGGCCATCAGCTTTTAAATAAAATAAGCTGAAGTGCTTCTTATTTCAAAAGTACTTAGACCTCCTGCTTACAAAAGTCATTGTTATACTAGTCATTGTAACAAATGTCGATTGAAGAACAGGTTGATCATTTTACCTTTTTCTGAAGATGTTAAAAGGTCTCTGTAAAGTCTCGGATTGCAATAAATGAAAAAATGTGCCACATTTACTGCATTCTTTTGTTGAAATTGACGTGGCACCAAACCAACAGGTACAACACTCTTTAAGTCTGATGCTGTTCAAAAAACTGCTGGAGCTTCTACCTGCTGTGATCCGTGATGGTGACCAGGACTTGGAGGTTAAATGTCAAGTTCATCCTTGGGAAATTATTGATTTTGGACTTCAAAAAAGGTAATGCTTCCTCTTTAATTATTGCTTGTTGTTTTTGCTATTACGTTTTAAAAAATTAAGTAAATTATACTTGCATGAAAATGCTGCATTATCTATTGGCAACATCCACCTGCAACATTTATCTTCAAAACTTTATTGCAAGTCCACATTACTTGCAACAGTAGCCTAAAACTGTTCTTAAATTGCTAATTTGAACATTTTGCAAGATCTAGGTAACATAATTTCAGAGGCAGAACCAAAATTTTTTGTTTGTTTTAAATATTAGGGATAGAATTTTATCCATCAAAAACTATATACGGCAGCTTAAATATCTCTTATTATTGTGGGTTTTTCCTGGAAATTCTGGATATTATAAGGTTTTTGCGGTGCTGACGTACGGAAGAACAGATTTGATATGGAGGCATTTCATTATTTATAGCTTCGTTAAGTGTTTTCTCTCATCCTGTGAAACAGGCACTCTCGCTTTCTCTCACACACAATATGTTGGCTGTCTCTTACAGGGAAGTTTAAAAAAAATAAAAAAGGGCTAAATGAAAGAGATGTTCGAGGCAGAGGAGCTATAAAAAGGAATGGGGAGACTATGAATTATAAAGCAGATGAGAAAGATGCAGAAAGAGGCAGATATGTGTATCTGTGATTTGTTATTTGAAGCATTATTCTGATCCCTCCTTTCTGCATGTCTCATAGTATCGGCAGCATGTGTGAAAGACGCTGGACTCGGGGGCTGATTTTTGTGGATCACTCCCACTGTTCTGGAACCTAAAACATCAACAGCAGAATGGGCTGACAGGTGGCTGAGTCTAACACACACACATGCATTACACACAAGCAAACACATGCAAGCACGCATTCAACAGCATGTTTGCAAAAACGTGGGTGGAATGATGGGATTCATGGGGGAACAACTCATAAAATGCGTTTTAAGCATGTTGTTGTTGTTAGTTGTTGACCTAATGACCATTACCTGTTAGTATTGTTGATATCAGATTAATCATATGATCAGAGTTTGGATGTCATATTACTTTTAGGTTTTTAATGAATACCTTTGTGTATGTGTGTACTTGTGCAGCTGCTCTCTACTGCCTCCTTCTGTCTGATGTAGATAAGAAGCTCTTTACATGCACATTCATAAAGGTTTCTGGCAAAAGCTAAGCAATAATGTTATTGTGTTTCTCTGATTACCTCTCCACACTCAGCAACACAATAACATTAAGCAAAGTGAATTAAACTCTGACCAGTCATTTAATTTTAACCCCCTCCCACCGTGATAAATACAAATTTAGCACCTACCGCACACACCTTATCTTTCCAAGCAGATTTTCTATAATTACACAAATGTGTCTGCCGAATAAAGAGCATCCTTCATGCTTACCTGAGCCCAAACGCTGTCTGCGTGTGCATGCGCGTGTGTGCTGTAATGCTTTTTCTGCAGAAGTGCTAATGTGTTTTCGCTGTCATTTCAGTGGCATTTTAGGGGAGAGTTCCACATCACTGTGCTTTTAGTTGTGAGTGGGTGTGTCAAGGTGTGTATATGTCTTGTAACTTTCTTCTTGCCTTCTTGCTCACTTATTCACTAAATGGCATGATGGAGGGCGTGAGAGAGAGCAACAGACAGACACGGAGAGAAGGTATGCGTCTGTGCTGAGTCATATTGCTGATCGAGCTATGATCTCAGACAATAATTGCTGTAAAGCGGAACATTTTTAAGAGGTGAGTGTCTTTGTTTGGCAGGTGTTTATTTAGCAGGTGTTTAGGGTTATAATTTTCCATAGAATCCTTCTTTTGCGGACATCTGAGGGCATGTGTAATTGAAAAAGCAATATATGGTGTATATATGAGTCTGTGTGTAGGTGGATCAGGTTATGTCTATACTGTGGTACCAGTTTTTCATATTAGCTTGCAATAAAAATCTAATTCCACTACAATAAAAAACAATCAAGTAATAAAGATGGCCTGTGGTTATCTGATTTACATTAGAGCGAAAGAAAGAGAGGGAGAGAGTGATGTGACTCTCAATAGGATCATCTCAAATGTCACACTTTAATTGGAAACCATGTGCACATGTTCAATGAACACCACAATGGCCAAACAGGCATGTGCACACACACACACACGTATGGACGTATAGGTCTTTAATGGCACAGTAGCTGCGGTCACAGACAGTCAATGACCAGATTAGAAACAGATTAGAAATGTGCACATTCCCATCCAAACATGCTTTGCAGTGCTATAAAAAATAAAGCGCATACTTGATGCTTTCTCTAAATGTACATGTTTATGTTCCTACTGTATTTCACATCATTAGCAGTATAACTGGCCACTTACTTGTGACAATCCCCTCCTCCACCATACAGACTGCACAACACATAAACCACATCCGGGCGGATAGTGACACAGATGTGTGTGTCACCCTTGTCTATCAATCAGTTTTTTACTTTCTACATTTGGTATCTTTAGCACAACAAATTAACATGTACAGTGAATATTAAATACAGTGTTTAATCAATTTTTAATACACATGGTTTTGTTTGGGGGCTTTTTCTAGATCTATTTTGATTCAGGTCTTCTTGTCTTATTAGTAGTGGCTACTGTTTTGGAGTCATGTTGGGGGGTTTTTAGCAATAGGGTTGAAAACACTTTGGTTTTAGGAGACCGCACAAGGCATATTTACTGTTCACATGTTATTGTATTTATTTCCAATTTGGAGCTTAAATTCAAACCTGATATTGTTGGGGGAATAGCAGCACTCTGCATTCTGCTAATGGTCGTCATACAAGGTCAGAGTGACATGAGAAAGGATAATTATTGACAGCACTTGACGATTGTCTAAATGATGTATGTTTCTTTTAACTGGATAACATCAGTTGTGTGTGTCTGCAGTTTACCAGCTTTTATCAGCAGACAGACAAGGCAAAGTTGGGAATGAGTAACGCAGATAAAAACTCCCGAATAAGACTAAGATTCGAGACCCTCGCATGCTACAAACGCACACCCGTTAAAAGAGCCGGCAGCGCGCGCGCGGGGGATGTGATGAGTCACTCGCGAGGCGCTGTCGGTCCGCTTTGATCAGCCGCAGTCGGGATCTCGCGCTGTAAAATATTTTAAACAGACGAATAGCCGGTGAGTCACGGTGGTGGTGCTCGAACTAAGTGTGTTAGGTTGCTAAATATATCCTGATAAATACATAAAAAATATTAAAAATAAAATGAATTATATTTATGATACTTTGGGTTAAACACTGTATGTTTGTCTTTAGAATTTACTAAATGTTTTACAATGTATGTAAAATGATACAATATGTATGGTATTTATTTTACTATTTAAAAGGAGACGAATTAAAATAAGTAATGGTCCCATGTTCTCTACCTCCCACTGTCCCGTCTTTTCTTCCTCTGCGGTGCTTAGGGACGAAACAAAAGCTGCGCTGGGTGGAGAAGAGGCAAGGAGCTCGTGACGTCGAGAAGACTCTCTCCCCCCTCTCAGTGTAAATATCAGAACCACCAGATGAGCTGACTGAATGCTTCTGTATAACACAGAGGTCCTCAGCATCAGGCTACTGGCAGATCTTACTATTGTTTTTAATTATTTGGTCTTATTTGTTTTGTTTGATAATAATCCTGAATTTCAACACCCATTCTTTGCGACCTGTTTTGTGTTTATCGACCAGGCAGACCCAAAAGCGAGGAAGAGGTGGGTCTTTTCGAGACCCCTTCAGCCCTACAGCTCACCCCTGGTCATGAGGAAGCTTCTTGGATTCAGTTCTTGAGAAAATACACGGGGATTGATCCATCTCGGCTTTACAGAAGACCCAGCAAGGCATAGGTCGGAATGGCGCTGCGAGAAGGACTCTTCAGAAATCTTCTGTGTTCACACTGGTTGAGGTAGACCTGCTACAGAACCAGGGAGATTAATACACCAGAAAATATTGTCATCTTATCTTCGTCATTCTGTGCACTGCTGAAAGATGTTCGCGCGCATCGCAGTGCGTTAAGATGCGCTGTTTTGCAGCACGCGAGCGGGCGCATGCCATGCTGTAGCGCTGCACATCCTGAGCCAAATGGCACGGGCGAGCGCGACAAAATCGCTTTGACGTTTGCGGAGGAATAGACGTACGATGCTTTTCTCAGCGTGAGCGACGCGTAATGATGAACGGCTACTGCCGTGGGACCAGCCAGCTTGTCCCCGCGCGAGGAACCGATGCGTTCTCCACACTTCATGGAGTCCAAACCTCACCCTCCTCGCTGAGCACATTCGGCTAGCCTTCATCCTTCTTCACAAACACCCGCACGTCTTCTCTCTTTCTTTTTGGGAAAGCACATAGATACGTAGAACAATGGAGTTATCTGAGGTTCGCTGTTCGAGCGCGAGCGAGGAGCTTTACACTATCAATAAAACCCCCACCAACAACAACGGTAATCGACCAAAGCGTTTGCTGTGGCAGAATGCCGTGCGACACATCACCGAGCAGCGCTTCATTCACGAGCACAGCCCCAAGCCCGCCTCACCGGACGAAACTCACGCGCAGGGCTCGCGCAAACACTCAGCCGGCAGGACTTCTGTGGGCGACAGGCACAATAACGGCGGCACAAAAGTCTTCCCCGAGCGCTCAAGCAGCGACCTGGGTTTCCTGCAGATCGATTGCGCGCCCAGCAACTCCGATTTCTTCCTGAGCTGGGGCTACACCTACCGCGGGGTCATCTTCCCCACGCTGCGCTACGCCTTCAAGTCCAGGGACCTCGAGCGTCTGTACCAGCGCTACTTCCTGGGCCAGCGGCGGAAGTCTGTGGTGGTCATGAACATTCTTGACGTGGTGACCAAGTTGACCCTGCTCGTGCTGCACTTGACCTTGGCGTCCACGCCGATGGACCCGATCAAAGGAATGCTGCTGGGATTCTTCACGGGTATCGAGGTGGTCATCTGCGCTCTCGTAGTGGTGCGCAAGGACACGAGCTCACACGGTTACCTGCAGTACAGCGGCGCGGTAACCTGGGTGGCCATGGCCACGCAGATCCTCGCAACGGGACTGGGCTACGGGTTGCTCGGAGATGGGATAGGGTACGTGCTTTTCACGCTGTTTGCCACCTACAGTATGCTGCCGCTTCCTCTCACCTGGGCTATTGTTGCGGGACTGCTGACCTCTGCGCTGCACATCGCGCTCCAGGTGCTGGTGCCCCCTCGAGCGCAGATCTCCACGAATCAGGTGAGATTGGAGTTTACGCGCGCCCAAAATATCTGTCCTCAGCATTGTAAGGGCAGGAACTAGGTGACAGACAGAGGCGATCACACGTATGTTAGACCTTAGTTACACGCAATTCATGTTTCTGCGCTTAAAAATAATAATCGTAAAGACTTTACATTAAGATGGGTAAATGATGGACTGGATGTTTACTCGACACATTCCACCGAGCCTGACGCTCGGCCTGTGTGCTGGTGCGCAATGATCGCTGTCCACCCCTGTGGTGCTGAAAGTGACATTTTTAAGGTCGTTTGTCTGCTTTGTGTCTGCCTGTCTGATATCGATGTCTGTGTACATTTTTGCGGTCCAGATTTTGTAGAGGTCAGCAGAGGTCAAAAACAGCTTCAGCAGTCTGGCGAATGCGGCAAAGCAGACATATTAGAGCGCTGCACACATTGATTCATTTCAATAACAGAGAGGAGAGCTTGATGGTTATGGGATTTTTTTATTAATATTGGTGAAGCAAAACAAATAATATTCACAAAATAGTCTCCATGATTGACATTTACAAAAATGTCTTCATAAGTAGATGTCTCTAAACATAAAAATTATGAGCAATTATATGTGATTAGGCAGTTGCATTGAATGGTATTGACACAGTGGCATGTGAAACAATAAGGAATATTAAAAGTGAAGCTTGGCTGAGGTCACTTGAGTACAAATGCCTTTTACTGATTTCATCATTTTATTGTCATTTTGTACAGACAATTCACACACAAACAAACAAAATGCATTAGACACAAACAACAGTGAAGAGACAGGAAGACGAGTGAGTTAATTATGGGTTGCAATGATTATTTACTGTGATCACAGCAATGAGAGACAGACAGACAGAGAGAGACAGAGACAGCGTTGTTGTTTGGAATCCCTTCTTAGAGATTCTGGCCAAATCCAGTTGTCTGCATAGAGATTCACAGACTCGACCAAGCAGATGATACCTTATGGCTCTAACAGAGCTAAATATGCATGTGTATGTGTCCAAGCAGTGGTCGAAGATGCTGTGAGGTAGACTGTAAAAATAGCAAGCGTGGGAGGGAGATATGGAGAAGGGCTCTCTGACTCACACCATTTGTCTGCCAGAATTTCTTCATATCCCATGTCTTCCCTTCTTTTATACTACAGGACACGTTCGCACGCAAACCTCACCAGACACCTGTTTCAGTTTTTAGTGCTGGGTTGAATGTCGTCAGTGACTGGGTAAGATGGATGTCAGTTAGCTGCAGCTCTTCTCTTTGGGTTTATGGAAACTCTTGCAGGGTCTTTATCAATCATTAATAAGCCACACAAGCTTAGAAGACTTTACAAATTCCACCAGACCGGTGTGCTGGCTGGCTGAACATGGCAGCTGTCTGGGTACACTCTTAGTGCTACAAAATAGAATAAACGTTTTCATTAAAATGCTGTTAAAAGAACCATTTCTTTCTTACTTTTTTATGATCTTAAGAACTTTTTTCCTTTTGTGAAATATACATGTTCTGTAGATGTTAAAGGTTCATTATGGGACCATACAATCAAAAATATCATTAAACACCTTTTTTTAAGAGTACAATAGGGTGGGTTGTGAGTAGACCAAGCTCAGAGGGACTTTAGCTTAAAGTTGGATAATATTTTACCCATAATTAAAAAAAATATTTAATCAAAATAATCAATTAAAACAATCTGTTTGTAAGTATATATATTAGTATTTGGTTGCTCTTTATTTTGTAATTTCATTTGACAAAGTTTTTAAACAAATGGCAAGGAGAGAATTCAAGAGTGCAAAGTTGGGACAGCCACTAGTAAGTGAGATCACATAATCACAGATTTTTAGCAGACTGACAGTTTAATTGCAGATTTTTAGGCAAGCTGAGATAGAAATAGGGTCTAGCAATGCCTACGACAAAGCACATTCAACTTACCCAAAGCTGACAGCAAAAACTTTTGTGAGTGTATGTGTATTGTATACATAGTATACATCATTGTGCAGTGAAAACACACACAGGTGTGGACCTTATTGGTCATGAAGACTTTCACACATGTAGAGAGATCAATAACAGTGGTCTGTCCAGTCGATTAAATGTTTTCATGTCCGAGTAATTAATAATGTATTTGTCAATTTAGTCCCTGATCACTGAAACTGTAGCTGCCCCGTGTAATGAACACCCTTAAGAACAATCAGCTGGCAACACTGAGATCAATGTTAGATCAAGTATGTAGATAGTAGTAAGGATTAGTGTGTGTTTTCAGGTAGACTGAATCCAAAGCATCAGGTTTTGGGAGTGCTATGTTCAGTGAAAATACAATTCTTTACAAAATATTTTAGGCAAGTCTTATATGTAAAATATATTGTGCCTCTTTGAAAAGTGCTGATAATTAAAAGTTACTGAGAGGTCAAAGCATCTATGAAATCACAGCTGTTCCCACAATGCATTGCTCGAGTTTAACACTTCTTCATGCCCAATTTAGACTGCCTGCTATTGGTTTGCTGTACGTCACTTAAAAAAACGTAAATGCCAGATTCAATTATAAAGTTTACTGAATGAGCTTCTGTTTCCCAGCTGAGTTGTTGATGGACAACAGCCTATCTATTGCAGATCTCAGAGGCAGCATTTTACAAGTGTTATCAACCTCAGTAATTAAATGGAGTGTTAATTAAATCTCAGTCCGGCTCTTTAGTGTGGAGAGATTCTCTGGCTGGAGTACAATGTTGATATTAACAGTTTTATCAGATCTGTTTGTCTAAATACTGGTGTGCAGTTGGCTTTATTTTTCCTTGTATTTTCCAGCAGAGGTTTTTACCGGCTGTGGTCTGTGGAAGTCAATCACTTAAAGATCTCTGCTCCGTGTTGACAGATATTTGCTGGGATAATTATGGTGTTAAAGACTGTAGTTAATGTTAGTTGTGGTTGTGTGTACAGTACAGGTCTGGTTTGCCATATTAATTGAGAGGTGAATAGTAAATTTGTTCTGTTATTTTCGTGGCTGTATTAATCTGATGGACACGTACTCCAACACACACACACACACGCTTGATTTTAAACACTGTTGGGACTTTCCATAGGCATGATGACTTTCATACTGTACAAACTGTTTCAAATTAGATCTTTAATGAACTTGCAATGAACTAACTTCATACAGGGAATGACCTTGGGAAAGTTTACTGTAGCTACATTTGTGTGAAGCTTGAAAGATCAACTGGCCATCTGTTAATTTGCCCTGCAGCTGAGGAGAGTAATATTCTAAGAAAAACACACACTTAAATCCCAATCTTCACTTCCCGTTCATGTGTTTATATTGACGGAGAGATGGACATAATGTGATATGATGTATTTAAAGGTCAGTGGTTTTACTAATCTAATAAAATGAGCTGAGCTTTCCTATTAAAACTCATCACATTGCTGACCATAGTGTGTGTGTTATTGTTAAAAAGCATGTTACCATTGTATGTGTTTACAATTATGATAGAAGTACAAATTGCAAACAACACTGCTATTCAGTGTCTCATGTTTTAATTATCTCATGTTTTAGTATGGATGCTGAGATGTTGAAATGCTAATTATGTTTACTACTTAGTGTGTGTGTGCGTGTACTAGACAGGCTATATTAATTGTAGGTCCCTCTCTATACTCTTTCTAAAATGGCAACCCTTTAATGCTCCTGTGGGGACGTAAAGATGAAGTAATTGAAACTGTATAGGGGTGAGTGGGGTGTTAATCAGTCATAAAATCTAAGATTCCCAGTAGGGATGTGTTCATCTTAAGCACACACAATGCCTATGAGGCTTTTGTAGTAATAGGTACGGAGACATGCCTAAACGTGTTGGTGTGTGCGTGATTGCAGTAATTGTTTTACTGTGATAATGATTGCAGATGGTTACATCACACTCTCTGGAGAATGCACAACCTGTTTTGGAAAAGAGTATATTTTTGGATTCCTCTGAGATATATCATAGTTCCATATGCAGTAAACGAAGAGCGTTTGCGCCTTTGTCTAAATATAAGTATGCTTTTCTTAGGGCCTGGTAGGTTTTACTCTGGAAAGACAGAAGAAGTGCATATGGTGTAGAGTTCTGTTTTGGTTTATCTAGCCTTTTTTGGCCTACAGAAAGCAGGTGGAAACAGTATATATATATATTTATATATATTTTTTAATATATATATATATATATATATATATATATATATATATATATATATTTATATATATTTATATATATTTATATATATTTTTTAATATATATATATATATATTTTTATATATAGATATATATTTTTAATAAATGGTTAGAGATGGTTTTCTGTTTATAAAATCAAATTATTTTTTGAAGAGATTTACATGAGTTTTGTTATACAACATGCTGACGATTATGTCAAGTGTGCATTCCAAACTGCTTAATATATATAAATAACCCTCAATTTTCTCTCACCAGGATGGGCTAAATAAGCATTGTCTGTTTGTTTTTGCCTTGTTTGGGGTAAGCCGCAATAAAGAGATGCCGTGTTAGTTCCAGTAATACCATTAATGTTGTTAATTTGTTCATGATGTAGCTGTCAATTACAATTTGCATAAGCATAGCATACCCAAGGAATAGAAATATGAAAATCTGTGCATGATTGTGGTTCAGCATTTGCATGCAGAAACTCAAAAACGCTTAATTAGAATGAATCAGAACCATATCAACGTCATTAATTATGTCACAATTAAGTCATTTGGTCTGAAACACAGACATAAAAGTCATTACAAAAGTGATTGCACTTAAAATATTAGTGTGCTTATTAAGTGTAAAATATTGTGGTCTGGCTGCAGTATACGCTTGACATTTATTAATTGCTCACTAATATGCATTTATGTTTGTGAGCAAGAGAGGGGGGGTGACATTTAGCTTTTGTCTCTGAGGGAATATTACTGCTTTTAGTTTAAACTAAGCATCTAAGTCTTTTTTTCCTGAATGAGTATGCTGTGTTTTATTCATATGAGAGCTGATAAATGGGTGTAGTTTATTCACCACTATGGGTTGTTACATCTGCAGTGTAGTATACTAATAGTTTTTTTTCTCTCTCTCTCTCTCTCTCTCTCTCTCTCTCTCTCTCTCTCTCTCTCTCTCTCTCTCTCTCTCTCTCTCTCTCTCTCTCTCTCTCTCTCTCTCTCTCTCTCTCTCTCTCTCTCTCTCTCTCTCTCTCTCTCTCTCTCTCTCTCTCTCTCTCTCTCTCTCTCTCTCTCTCTCTCTCTCTCTGCAGCTGTTAGCTCAGGTGCTGCTGTTTTTATGTATAAACACTGCAGGGATGTTTATCAGCTACCTGTCAGACCGCGCCCAGCGTCAGGCGTTTCTGGAGACACGCAGGTGCATCGAGGCACGTCTCCGCCTAGAGACTGAGAACCAGCGACAGGTCAGTGTGTGTTTGTAACTTTTACGTGCCAGACAACATGAGACACATTTAAGTGTGTGTGTAGAATGTTTACTCATTAGAAACATGTACACAATTAACATTTGTAGAAGTTTCCATGATGTGTTAATGTGCGTATGTGTGCAAAATACGCATCACAGGATACACTCACAAACATTCAAAATGTTGCTGTATCACACCCCTTTCCCAGCAATAAGCCGCAAGGGGTGCGCGTAATTGATTTAAAGATGAGAACAGTGTCTCGCGGGGATGGATGGCTAATGTACAAAGCCTCAGAGACTCCTTAGGGAATCTTACACAGTCTCCTTCCCTCCTCCTCCCCCATGTCTTTCTTGAGAGCTCTCAGACTGTTTGCTGAAGTGGGTTTATTTGCCAGTCAAGTGGAACCCATGCTGGTACCACTGTGTGTGCGTCTGCGTGTGTGCACCTATTTCTCTTTTGTATGTCCATCTATCTAAATTTCCCCTGCATTCAGCTTAGCCAGTGATGAGTACAACCTTTGCTTTGTTAAATTACTTTTGTAGTACAAGCTCTTTATTCATACAGCATCACAATGAAAAATTATGGAAAGCTTTTCCTACATTATTTTGTCTCGTTCAGGCTTTCTATGGTGAGGCAACTGTTTTTAGAGAAGTGTTAATACTGTGACTCTAAGGCAATTTCAGAAATATTGTCTGAAATCATCTCATTCAGTAACTCATTCGGTCGTTCTCAAACTTATAGAAATTGCAGCCTTCAGCTTTAACATGATGCGTGTTTTGCATTTGTTTTTATTAGGGTTTTATTAAATCCTTGTTTAAAGCTATTTGTACATTATACTAAGCTACAAATAATTTGCATATTAAACATTTTTGGTTTATTTTTCTGAAAATCTTGTAGAAAATTTTTTTTTTTTAGAAATAATATTTTTATGAATAAATATAATACAGAATATGTAATGCTTGGTTTGCATAGATATTTATCCCTGTGATCCTGATTCTCAAGGATATTTAATTGATCAGTGAACCGTTAAGGAAACAATAGATAAAAATAGACTTGAAGCTGTTATTCCAGAAAGATGCTGTTCCGTATGTTAATGTGTGAGAGTAAATAATAATACAAAACTTGACTTTACCCATAAACTAATTATTTTTCTTTTATTATGACCCTAAATAAGGTTTTCATTTTTATTTTTGCTTTATATTGATAATTCACCCATTTACTTGACCTCATGCCATTCCAAACCTGTATGACTTTTTGATATCTGCGTAATACAAAAGAAGATATTTTGAAGAATTTTATATTACCACAACAGTGGCCCCCATTGACTTTGATTGTACAGACACAAAACCACAGGGATATTTCTTAAAATATCTTTGTGTTCCACAGATGACAGAAAGTCATATACTGGTTTTGAAGCTGAATAAATGATGACAGAATTTTTATTTTTGGGTGAGATATAGCTTTGAGACATGAGTAAACTGATAGACTGTGTTACTAAATGTACACGTATGTATGATTTAACATGTTCACAAGACATGCGCAAAAGGAATTTATTTGTAAATCATTCTTACTGTTCATCTATTCATACATAAATTCCATTCAGTGGGGAAATGGGGAACTTTATACTTTTTCAGAAATTCCTTCTGCTTGTGTTTCATGAAAAGGTCTTGACAGTTTGAATGGTTCAAACCCATGTTTTTTAAAATGCACTACCCATACTGTGTTAGGAGCGTCTGGTGTTGTCAGTGCTGCCACGCTTTGTTGTGCTGGAGATGATTAATGACATGACCAACGTGGAGGATGAGACCCTACAGCACCAGTTTCATCGTATCTACATTCACCGCTATGAGAACGTGAGGTAACTTTTTCCTTTTTGTTACATTCACTGTCAATAGAATACAGTTAAATAGAACTGAGTCATTCGCTTGGCATTATGGCTCTTCCACCCTCGATTATGCCTGAGTCAGCTTCTATTATAACCCATACAAACAGCCTCATTGCAGCATGCTTAGTCACTATAAAAGCCCTAAATGAGCTCTCACTAGCCCAAAAGTGGCCAGGTAATGCCATACATCCTGTTCGTATTATTTTCCATATCTCACACATCCATTACAGTTACAGCTAATATGTATGAATCATATCAGAATAGTTGGAAAGAATGTACAGAACAGCATTTATTGAAGTGACAATGTTACTTGCTTTTGATAAAAGTTAGTAACAGTAATAATAGTAAAGAACTCTCTCTCTCTCTCTCTCTCTCTCTCTCTCTCTCTCTCTCTCTCTCTCTCTCTCTCTCTCTCTCTCTCTCTCTCTCTCTCTCTCTCTCTCTCTCACAGTATTCTCTTTGCTGATGTGAAGGGCTTTACCAATCTTTCCACCACACTCTCCGCTCAGGAACTTGTCCGAATGCTCAACGAACTCTTTGCACGCTTCGACCGTCTGGCACACGTGAGTGTCGTAGCACACACACACGCTAAGACTTAATCCACATCTCAGGGTCTTTTCGGGTATAAATACATCATGTAACTGGCATGCTTGGCATTCAATTATTTGCCTCAGCTCTATATCTGAAGTCTAAAAACATATATTTATGCCTCATGTCTAAACAAACATTAAATATTATTTGTTATTGACAGTCAAGTATTGCCTTATGACATGTTTGTGGCTTGGTAAGATTTGTTAAACAGGTGCCCTTGACATAAATATGTTTTGATGTTGGGGAATTATTTGGCTCTGGCCTGTTCACACATGTCATATCTGCAGCTCATACAGCAGGTGTGTATTTATTTTAGCACCAGTATTAGCGTGTTCATATTGCTCATCTAGGTAGCGCTGGGATGTGTAGGACAGGCAGTGCTTGCATGTACAGTCATGATGATGAGTCGGTTTTTAAAGTGCTTGGAACTCTGAACTCAGCTATAAAAATGCATTTTAAAATCTATTTATTTGCACAATCATTTACAGTATATGCTTTTTATGCATTTGAACAGATACTTTTATCCAAAACAACTTTAACCAACAACAGACTTGGGAATCGTGTTCCTTGGGAAGCTTTTTGTTGCTTCTGTATTGTGGTGTGCACTTGACTTTGTACTTGTTATTAACAAAATATGTATAGTTTTTTCTGTTGTTCAAACTGGGGGAGAAAATACATGCATTATGAAGCATATGAGGCTATTATGAGCTATGTCTCTGTGGGTAAGCTGTGCCTCTTCAATAATCTTCACTACACTACAATAATCATTGGAGTTTAACCAACCATAAAGTGTCTCACTGATGCATAATACAGATATTCAAATGTGCCATATGTGTTCATGCAGATGGTTGTATCAGTATGTTGTATATTTAAATGTTTTTTGTGTGAATTTGCATTCGCACTGATTCCAGCAGGCCAGCTTGTACTAAATTCTGTTGTATTAAATTCAGCCACAGTGTTTATCTCGTTGGATGTCTATGCCGATGGCAGTGTTTACTCAGAGATGTCACATGTGCCGTTAGTGCTGTACTGGCTAACTGTGTGCTTGTCATTTTTTCAAACAGACTTAAATGCTTTTGATCGCTCGTATAATCAAGCACATATTTAACGCCTCATCCTGACAGCACTTCAAACATTGACGCTCCAGTCTTACAGTAGCATTGTCACAAATCTGTCTTGCTCTCGTCTATCTGGGTTTCTCCTACGCACACATGCTGCCTGATGGGAAGTGTGTGTTAACCCTTTCACTGCTTAAAGTAAGATTTAAGCACGTGATGTATTTACTTTTTCCTCTCCAAAAAAAAGGACCATGCTGATGCTGTGGACTTTTTTTGGACAGTGCTGTATTGCAAACACGGCGGCGGAGTGCACCGGCTTCCTTCCATACGTCAGAGAACTACTGTCATTGATCTGACGGCATTGTTTGAAGCAGCTGGGGTGGAAATAAAAATCGAAACACATTCACCTTTCACCTTTAATCACCACTGGTTTTCTATAAAAAACACCATTATGTTGATTTTTAGCATATGAAGTATGTTTTACACTAGCATTTAATGCTCGTCTGTATGCTTACATCTATTAAATTGGCCCACGTTTTGTTGTTGATTATGAAAAAAGGCATTCAGTTAGCCTGACGTGATTAGCATTAGTGCTTCAAACATATTATCATGAGTCAGTCCAAAGCCAATCAAGCTGTAGGTGGTGTTTTTAACCATTGACAAATGATGGTTACGGGCGTAACGACTCTTTGTTTCCATAAAGCCGTTTATGTGGCAATAGGCATGAGTAATAGATCTCAGAGAGCCGATGAGTGAGCGGCGACCTTATAATTACTACCCTGTCTGAGTTCTACACAAAAACCTGGCGGGATGAGAGATAATGCAGATAGTGACTGCCATAGAAATTACAGGGTGATTGTGATTATAAACGCACTCTCTCACACATACACGCTGGAGAAAGTGAAACTCAGAAGATGTTACTTTGAGCAACTACTTTTAACTGATCTGATGGCTTAAAATGACTTTTTAATTATTCTCCTTTTCTCTCCTTCTTTCTTTTCTTGTTTGCTTTATCTCTTACTTCCTTCTCTCAGGAGCATCATTGTCTGAGAATCAAGATATTAGGAGATTGTTATTATTGTGTCTCTGGTCTACCTGAGCCCCGCCCAGACCACGCCCACTGCTGTGTGGAGATGGGTCTCAGCATGATTAAAACCATCAGGTAATGCTATAACATATCTTGTTTTAGACTGTCAAGTCTGCAAATTATATATCCACCATTATATATCCAATAACAAATGTATGTGTTGTCTTGATAAAATTTCCCCAAAAAGATATTACTATCTGCCAGTCATTTTTCATCCTTGTGGGATGAAATCTTGGTCTGCATGAGGAAAACAGCTTATAAATCATACTAAATGATGTTTATTTAAAAATGTAGAAATACAGAAAGGTTTGTTGTGAGGATTATGTTTAGGAATTGAGTGAGGTTTACAATATACAGTTTGTACAGTATAAAAGTCATTATGTCTATGGAAAGTCCTTATAAAATGTGTGTGTGTGTTTGAGAGAGAGAGAGAGAGAGAGAGAGAGAGAGAGAGAGAGAGAGAGAGGAGCACTAGACCAGTCTTGTTGACCCTTAATAGAAGCTGGAAGCAGATGAGAGGCTTCACAGTACCACTCAACACACACACATCTGTGACAGCGTGACCTCAATTTCCCATAAACAGCCATTTACTTCTGGCTGTTACCACGGTCAGGAGTAATGCTATCATATGTAGTTTTTACTCACCCATAAACACAGTGTCAGTTGTCTAGCGCAATAGTTTTATCTGTCTTTCTGTTTCTGTCTTTCTAATCAGGTATGTGCGTTCACGTACAAAGCACGACATAGACATGCGTATCGGCATCCACTCTGGTTCAGTTCTGTGTGGCGTTCTCGGCCTGCGGAAATGGCAATTCGATGTCTGGTCCTGGGACGTCGACATAGCCAACAAACTAGAGTCAGGGGGAATACCCGGGTAAGAGACGCACACACGCTTGTATGCCCAAATCTCTGAGTAGATGAAAGTTGGGGAAGTACATTAGGATTATCGGTTTGCCCTCAAACACTCTCGGCGATGATAATTGCAGCGCTTAAGCCTTAGTGTGTGTGTATGTGTGGAGATTGTGCGTGGAGGGATTAATTGAGATTTTGTTTGTGCTCATTTAAAGGAGGTGATGTGTTTTGCATGTGTGAGATGAATCTGTGATTAATTTCGACCCCCTCAGGAGGATCCACATCTCCAAAGCAGCACTAGACTGTCTGAACGGCGACTATGAGGTGGAAGAAGGTCACGGGAAAGATCGTAACGACTTCCTGCGCAGACACAACATCGAGACTTTCCTGATCAAGCAGCCGGAGGAGAGTCTGCTCACCCTGCCTGAGGACATCATGAAGGATTCCACCAACCAATCAGATCACAGAACCTCTAACACTTCCTTCACTGAGGGAACATGGAGTCCTGAACTTCCTTTTCATAACATAGTGGGGAAACAGAATGTGAGTGCAGTACACACACAAATACACAAGCAAGCCACACCGAGCAACACAACATATCAACACAACCTCATCGATTCTGATTTGAGTCTTTGTATCTGTTTACCGGACCTGCTCCTGTCATGGTCATGTCCACATCTCCATTTTTTCTTGCTTTCCTTTTGCATGGTTTTATTTCGTATTAGTTTGTCCTGGATGGTTGTGCGAAGATGTGTTGGATTGGTAGTCTACATGGTGATTTCATGGGGTCCATAAATTAAAGATGCAGCTAACAACTTCACGTCAGGTGGCAACAGTAGATGTAAATGGGATAATGTGCTTCAAAACAGCACAGCATCTTGATAGTCTAGAAGATTGAAAGACAGATGGTAGGGGTCTGTTGTAAAACCTGTTTTGTGGTATATTTGTTTTTTGCGGCAACAATTTATATGTACAGTATCAGTCAAGTTTGGAAACATTTACTTACTGTTGTGTAGATTTTTTCCACAATTTCTAATAGTAGTAAATATTTTAGCATCTTCAAAGTAGTCTCCAGAATTTGTAAAATCGTACTTTCGGCATTTTATCATCCAGCTTCTCGAGATCTGAAGTAACCTGGTAAGCTTTTTAAACAGCATTGAAGCAGTTTCTATCCATGCTAGACTCTTATTGGCTGCTTTTTATTCATTACTATCATATCATATCTTTACTTATTCAATACTTTTGTCTACAAAAGTAATTTCAAACATTAAAATACACACATTTAGATTAAAAGATTTTTAAAATCATGAGAAACATTTTTTCTCATTTTTTTCCAAACTTTTGACTGGTACTGTATGTGCACACCACAGACGTCACACCTCTTTTAATAATAAGCTCCTCATGATCTGTGTATTTTTCTTTATCCATCTCACCTGCAGCATCTTACTTGGTCTAATGTCATAAGTTAGCCACGCCCACTTATTTGCATACCATGATATACACAGTACATAAACATTTGTTGTGGTTGACTTTATTTTACTCTATCATGTAAATTTACCTTTACATACGTGAGTTTTACGTGAATGCCATGCCTGCTCCTTTAGCACGTCTCTGTCAGGAGCAGATGACATCACCACTTCTCATATCGGAGATATGTAACCGTATGGTTCGCCCAGTCCTAACCGAGGGTGAGTGCGGTATAGGGCTCTTTAAACTGTAGCATGAGGACAGTTTTATAAAGGCTGTAAAGAACCAATTCAGTGACTTTAGTATCATCCTCTAAAATTTTTCCAAATCCATGTATAATAGAAGAAGATATAATAAGTGGTCCAAAACATTGGAGATTATCAGGATACCTGCTGGATATGGATGGTGTTCTACAGGGTGCTCAGGGCTATTCAGCAGTGTTTTAAATAGCAGTAGGACATGATAGTGTGCCTGAGGGTTTACAGATCTGTATGGCTTGAGAGTTGATGCTCCAAAGCATGATTTCAACAGACGTTGCCCTGTTGAACACACTAACAAGCAGATGAGTTGAATCAGGTGTTTTAATTAGCGAGACATCTAAAACATGCTGGGTGAACATGAATTGAAAACCCTGAGTGTTAGCAAACAGTATAGGTCAGGGACGGTGTTCTACTGGTTTCTTAAAGCTATAGCGCAGGGACATTGTTCTGGAGGGTTCTAGGGGTTGAAAGGCACAGACAAAATTGTAAAAGGTTTTTGTGGGATGCGCCGCTGATTATGATGCTCCCTCTCTTGGTGTGGACCGAGTTGCCAGGCTGTTGCTATGGTGACGGGGTTAACATAAGGGAATGTTGTCTTTGATTAATGCGGTGCTTTTGTTGCCTTTGTCATGCAGTCATCTTAACACATCAAAGCGCTCCCACTGTATGACTGGCAGAGCGGGCAGCCAATTACACGTCAAGCTTTCAGTTTTACCAGACGTGTGTGTGTCTGAGCGCTTCTAGATGTGTTCAAACACAAGTATGTTGACATGTTCATGTGTGTATGTAAGATTATAGGAGCGGTCTCCATGACAACAGCAATGTCTGGAAGGCAGTAACTGGATTCTTTTTCTCCTTCACGCTCCGTCTCTCTCTTTCCTCTTTTATCCTCTGTTCTTTTCTTCTCCTTTATCTCACATCCTCTCTCTCTCTTCTTTGCTTCTCTGTGCGGCCTTTGTCCTCAGTGACGCATTGCAGCCACTGTGTGTGTGAATGCTTGTTTCACTGAGTGTGTATGAATGAGTGTGTGTGTGTTTTAATGAGTGTTTGTGTGTGTATGTAGGTTTTATTGAGTGAGTGAGTGAGTGATTAACTCACACTGTTTTTACTGAGAGTGAGTGAATGTGTCTTGGTGTTGTTCGTCTGTTTTTGTGTTTATGTTTGTGTGTAAAGGGTGATTCTGTTAATGGATTAAATGTCTCAGTCCTTGTGGTTTTATGTTCAATCCAAACTTTATCCAGACTCTTTCACAGACACAAACTGCAACTTGAGAGCATTTACTTCCTCTGGGAAGCATGTGGTAATGATCAGCCACAAGTCAAACATGTCAATGATTTGATATATGAGAGAAATAAAAATAAGGAGGAAATATTTTTCTAGTTGTGCTTTCAATGTAGGTCAACTTAGGACAACTCTAATAAACGCACACATGCAGGCACTGCAGATCTTACCACTATAACCAGAACAGAACTATTTACATCAGAAAGGACACCCACCTCTCTTCCTTCATCACGGCATCCTTGACCTGTGACCTCAGGGTCTATCTTTCTGACAAATGCCACTTGCCTGATGTTGTAATATCTAATGCAATGACTTTCTTACATTTTAGTGTGGCCATTAAGATGTCAGGGTTCAAACGGGTAGTTGACAAATGTCTATGTCCTATAGTGTAACTTACAAAAAATGTTGAAAAAAACTAACAATTAAGATAAATCCTATTTGTAACTCCAGCAATGACTAACTTAAACTAAGTCTATGGTAAATATTTGGGGAGCACACTTTCTGTATGTGTTTGTGTGTGACTTTTTTTGTTTTTGTCTTGACTTTCTAAGAATGAGTTGTGATTCAGAGCAGCCGGATGAATCTGGCTCCCAGCTCAAATGAGCTCTGAAATGGTCCTCTTTAAAGATACACACAACAGTCAAAACAAAGTCAAACGTGTGTGTCAGATTCTGTTTGCGATATCTACTTCATCATGCTTCCATGTAAAAGTGCTATTTCACCTCTGCCGCTTTGCTGACATTTCCACTGTTCAATGCACACCAATACAACCCACAACTGCAGCACTAGCAGCTGGTTTTAGCTGGATTCGTCAGCAGGGAGAGCTAACTGGAACAGCCTCATACGTTTGATACCTAAAATAGCTGATATGAAAAGTCTGGCTTTCCAGGTTTAAGGCATCAATAATATTAGACATTGTAGCGGTGTGTGATTTTCCAGATCCAATCCAAAAATGGCCCAAGCTTTAGGCAGCAAGAAAAGCCTGTAACTTACAGTCCAGAGCGTCTGCTGTGCAACAAATAATCATGTTATGTGCTAGTGGATGTGTGGGAGGTTTTATTTAGTTAGTTTGAGGACACATTTGTGCAGGGGATTGTGGGATTGACAGCAAAGTGGAGCAAGTGGTGAGAGCATTGCAAAGTAAGTGCTCGAATTTATGCATATAAGATGCAGAAAAGTCCAGCGATGATGTCATTATGCATTTCATAGAGTTTGTTTTTATGGATCCAGTGTGTACGTCATATTGTGTATTTGTGGCTGGATTATAAACCTTGAAAAAATGACACCATACTGTACTGTATACGTAATTGTTCGACTACATTAAAGCATGTTTTTGATATCTCTATTTAACTCGTATTGAAAACAATCATAGATCACACCGAGGACAACCACTTTTGTGTGTATTTCGCAAAGACCTGATAGAAGTCATGCATCTGTGTTTGTGTGTGTGTGCACGCAATCCATTTTCTTTATTTTTTAATTCATGTCATACGGATGAACGAATACACACACACACAAACACACACACCCTCGCTCACAGACTCATGGGCGCTGCATGTGCTTTTCCTCTGTAGACTCTGGCTGCGCTCACACGTCACTCTATTAACCTGCTCCCCAACCACCTGGCTCAAGCCCTGCATGTGCGCGCCGGCTCGCAGGAAATTAACGCTCGCATGCAGAGCGCCATCGCCCTGCGCAGCGGGGACAAGCTCCGCCAAGAACATATCTCCCCCTTCTCTCTCACCTTTAGAGAAGCGCTGCTGGAGCACAAGGTAGCCTGCTCCCCTCTTCAAGCCACCCTGTCCTGCCTCTCTCTTCTCTGCTGTGTCGCGTTTGAGTTCTTGTTTTGGAAGTGTAGGAGAAGCGGGGAGAGGTGTTGTCGTCATGAGTAAACTGAAGGACATTTCATATTGTCCAAGATAGTCAACCTAGTCTTCTTTATCAATCATGTGGACCAGCTAATGATCATAGATGAACAGCTTTCACTATGCAGAAACCAGCATTAAACATTGGTTAGCCTTGACAAAATTGATTCTCTCTTTTTTGGGCTCTAATCCGGTCAGTTAAGAATTCAAATCAACACTTAGCATAATGACTCAAATGTGCATGAATGAATTCACCTGATTGGATTGATCTCTAAATTGATTGGTTTTAATCGGCATCACTCGTGAACTATACAGTTGATGAATACTGTTCATCGGAATGGGGTTTTGCCCTTCGAAAGACCTTCAGATTACTCATGTTCAACTCTCATGCATGTTGTCATTTCAGTGAAAAAACATGCTTCTTTATATTTTCTTTGACTCCTTGTCTCACGTCATTTGTGTTCTTTTGAGTTGACCTTTGCTCCTTGCTTTGTGCTACCGTGTGCTTAAGTTTTTGCTTGCCCCGCCTCCAGCCCTGACATCACACATTTTCTTACTAAACTTTACAGTTAGAGAACAGTTACGAGAGTTTGTCTGTCTGTGTGTGTCTGTCTGTGTGTGTGTAAGAGAGAGAATGACCGCTCATTGCTCTTTCTTATACAGTATTGTTTAGATATATGATAGGTGTGATTGACAAATGAAGGCCAGTTGCATAAACAGCCATTAACTTAAAATTGTCCAATGCAAACTAAAATGGAAAATCACCAATGAGGTTGGAATCTTAAAATTTACCAAATTAATCTAAGATTTTATGCAACTGACTGAGTTTTAGATGACTAACTTGTACCATGTAACCTGTTCTAACTTTTCTCTCGCTGTGTTCTTCAACAGTATTCCCAGATGAGAGATGAAGTGTTTAAGTCTAATCTAGTGTGTGCCTTTATCGTCCTCTTCTTCATCACTGGAATACAAAGCTTACTGCCCTCTGCACGGTAAAACATTTACATTTACACATAACCATCATAGACATTGAGGGGGACATGGGGTCAGTATGGGTTTACTGTGTATTAAGAATCACAGATTAATATTGGTAAATGTGAGATTTTAATCTGCTGTATATATGTCAATGATACGACTCGTGCATTAGTGTATGATACGACTCGTGTATTCAAGCATTATGACCTGTCATCTTTGTTGTTTGTAGGATGGTCACTATGGTGATACAGTTCTCTGTCCTCATCTTGCTGCACTGTTGCCTTGTTGTCGTGACAACGGCAGAAGACTATAAGTGTTTGCCATTGGTTTTGCGAAAAGCGTGCTGCTGGGTAAACGAAACTTACGCTGCGCGAAACGTCGTCATCTTCCTCTCCATCCTCATCAACTTCCTGGCAGCCATGATCAATATAGTAAGAAAAATATCATCAAACTTTTTTCCTTTAATGATCTTTTTTGTAACATCTCAGAACACACATCATTACAAATCAACAAAGCTTTAAAACTTATTTTTATAAGACAGACTATAAATATACTCTATATACTCTTTGTAAAGTCTTATGATTTGACTTATGATTTTTGTTGCAAATTTCTGCTAAACACAGTAGTCTAATGGCTAATTTCAAAGTTGTACCAACAAATATCAAGAAAGTACTTTTGTTTTTCATGTAGCTCAATTTTCAGATTCAATATATTGTCTAACATTTGCCCTTTCTTTCTGTCTCATTGCAGCTTTGGTGTGATTTTGATAAATCCGGCTCATTCAGGAACCAGACGTTTAATGCATCATCCTCAATCCCAGATATCTGCTTCTACCCAGAGGTCCTTTCTTTCACTGCCTCCCACACAAACATATCCATGTTTTTATGCCAGTTTCACCCTGTCAAAAAGATTGATAGACCCTTCTCTAAACCCAGCCATAACTGACCAATCACACCTTAACAACTGCTGACATCCGCCATATTATCAGACAAGATTTTGTTTTTTCCTTGTGAAAGTCCTGGATGTTTGGATAGTTTTAAGTGAACTGTTGAAAACCTTTTTACCAAATACAAATATTGGCCATTTTTACTAGTGAATGTATTTTTTGAGTCATTTTGTGTGATTTACTGTTTTCTACATAAAATCATCCTACATAATGTAAATAACATTCTGTGAAAATATACCTCTGATATCTTTAATATTGACAGAGAAAGACCTCGTCATATATTGAAATCAATGTTTAAGAAGCCAACTTCTGATATTTTTGTGCAAAATAATAAAACATAGTGTCAATACAATCATTAGTTTAAGTATTTAAAAACATAATTTCAAGATTATTAATATTGTTTCTTGAAATATGTATTATAATTCATATATCATTTACAGTAATATATGCACAGCTTTGTCATTTTTATGGTTAGGATTAGTTTGATGCTTCTAATCTCATAATTAGATTTTCAGACTTTAGTCTATAATTTCACGGACATGGTCACATACAATACAAATTTATAATAGTTCATTCACTGTTTATTAATTTCACGGACATGGTCACATACAATACAAATTTATAATAGTTCATTCACTGTTTTTTGAGTTTTGGGTGTTCATTGTCATTTGGTTGTTTTTTGACAGTATTTCGTGTTTACTGGAGTGTTGGCGATGGTGACCTGCGCAGTGTTCCTCAGACTAAACTCAGTTCTGAAACTGGCCATTTTGTTGATCATGATCGCTATCTACGCAGTCCTGACCGAAGCGTTCTACACACCGTTATTCATCCGCTATGACACGCTCACGCTCAATCAGAGGTATGTGTACTCTCCCACCCTTATCCAAACACAAAGTATAGTCCCATCCTAACTATCATACCTTAAATAAGAGCCAAACCTTTAATCTTTACTGAGCTAAAGTTTAAGTTTTAGTTTATAAAGTTTTAGTTTATAAATGTATGCTGTGATTATATACATTAATCAGGCCTATGACACACGTTTGGTGGATGTTTGCCTGCTCTCTGAACTCTAGAAACGTGTCACACAGCTCATGAGACTCTCTTTCTCGTTACCCTGGTTACAGCAAAAGCTTCCTGGGAACCAAGGAAACGTCTCTGCTTCTCATGGCAATGTTCCTTTTAGCCGTCTTCTACCATGGCCAACAGGTAACACACACACAAACCTGGCAGGGGTTCAGGGGCCGCTCACTTACTCTTTTATAATGTCACGTTTCTAAGAAACGGAGGCAAGGTATTGGCCGCTTCATAAGGTCTGGCCGTCAATATAAAAGCATTGCTCTCCATGTGGACAAAGCTTTTTAAGTTCACTCTGCTGATTGTTGCCTTTGATCCCGTAGATCAGGGAGACGGACGATTCCAGCGAGAGAGAAATGGCTTTTGGGTTTGTGTAGGTGTTGACAACCCTCTGATAAAGGCTTAAGGCTTTTCTCACATACGACTAAAATGCTTTGCTCTTCAGTTTGGACCATGTGTTGTATGTGTACTGAATCACTTTTAAGCTATAAACTCTCTGCCCTCCTCCCATAACCATGGAAACAGTGTGTCATTTGGGCGGATGGCGCCGGTGGCTCCGCTTGGCCTATAGTTTGCGTCTTGTCGAGTGTGTGTGTGGGACGGTGATTTGATCATTTCTTATTTATGTTCATCTCGGTGAGCGTGTGCGTCTGTGTGTGATGAGTAAACATATAAAGCATTCTGTAAATCTGATGGAAATAGACGTCAAGAAGCAGAGATCACAAACCACGCCTCCTAAGGTACATATTATGATTATTGATTATCTATTTTTTATGTAATTTGCTTTTGTCAAAAGTTATTCGATTGATACGCATTGTTTTAATTGTCTGCTGTGTGCTGTGCATAAAGGTTAATGGAGGTTAGTCTAGTTGATGTGTTTTTAATAATCACTCGGACAGTCGTACCCCCCCCCTGTCTGCGCCACTTGCATAATTACTTCTCATAAAATCATCTTTCACTCCATATTCAATCCCACAATAAGGATAGACACAGAAATACACACGCACACAAACACATGTATTTTCACACTCCCACAGCCACACACACATGCACAAACACTTATGCCCTGGCTGTTAGTAAATTAATTTTTCAATCTGGACGCCTTTGTGAAAGAGTTTCAATTAAATCTGGATATTAATGTATGCAGATGAGCATGTGTTACTGCTTAATTAGGGGAGATCTTGTTGGAGCCGTTTGTTTGGAAGAGAGCTGATGGAGGCAAGTGTTCTCAGCTGAGCGGAGACATCAGACAGACACTTTAACATCGCTCATTTACTTCCTGGTAATGTCATGAAATAACTGCGAAGGTTTACGACACTGCCAAAGAAATCGCAATGCTTAATGAGGAGTGTACGAGAGAAATTAAACAGTGTAATATTTAATAGCTTATGACAATTATGGCGTCGTCTGCACAGCATGTTTAGTAGAAAGTCTCGACAGTTTCCTCCTGTACAAATAAAGCAAATGTTGACCAGTGGCTGTTGAACACGTTGTTTTCAGAGGTGAAGTTTGTGTTGAAGGAAGATGTCTTAAACCCTTATTAAACTCTTTGACATTTTTATTTCAAAGCACCAAAACTAATGTGACATAGTGATCATTATTATGGTTGTGATGCTGAAGAATAAATCTGATAAATACTTCAAATTATCTTTAATTTATTTTATATATACAGTGTATATAGATATTTACAGTTCTGGAAAAAATGAGAGACCACTCCAAATTTGCCTTTAATTAGCATTTCGACATGTATGGTGGTCATATATGTCTCTTGAACATAAAACATGTAAAAACATTAGTATCATCATGTTTAAAAATGATTATAAAATTGTTGCAGTATTCGATATTTGAAACAAAACAGTTTGTCCAGTTTTCTGCAAATAAATGCAAATAAAAAACAATGTTTGTATTTAGAATTTGGGAGGAATATTGTCAGTAGTTCACAGAAGGAAACACAAATAATTATTTTACCCAAGCACATACCTATAAATAAAAAAACGGAAAATATGTTTGGAGTAGTTTCATGTTTTCCAGAGCTGTATATGTAGACAAAAACAGTTGTGATGTGATCAAATACAAAGACTCACTTTATATGAATCTAACTTGCTTATCTGGTTGTGGTGACATGTTGTTGTGGGCTAAGCATCAGCTTTACAGAAATAAATGGATGATGCAAAATACTAGGAAGTCCTGCGAAACAACCTGATGCTTTTAGAGGACATCAGTGAAAAACAGGATGGAAAATAACCTATAATGGTTCATTCAAAGCGTCGTTATCAATTCAACAGAGCGATGTTTTGATAACTGAAATCAACCTACAAATCACTTCTTTTGCCTCTGCATATTAAACTGTAAGAGGAAGTATCTTAACGTGAAATAAATAATTGCACACTCCACCTGTAAGAAGTGCACCTGGTTGACTAGCTACAAGATGCTCTTCTCATCTGGTTGCCAGGATGTTTGTTTGCCCTCCTTTTCCAGTGGCTGGATGATGTTTGCTGAGTGTGTAGTTGGTGTTTATCTGCCCAGTATATCTGACTGATATTAGATACGTGTCTGCTTTGTGCATAAGGAATTTAGAGTTTTGTCTTGATTTTATACATTTGTTTGTTAATCTGCTTGAGTGTATCTGTTTTGTGCTTCTATAATTTTTTGTTTTCTGACTAACAATATTCTGTCTTTCTCTGACTCTCTCTCAGCTTGAGTATACCGCTCGTCTGGACTTCCTGTGGCGCGTACAGGCGAAAGAAGAGATAAATGAGATGCGAGAGCTGCGTGAACACAACGAGAACATGCTCCGGAACATTCTCCCCAGCCACGTCGCCCGCCACTTCCTGGAGAAAGACAGAGACAATGAGGTAGAAAGACAGACTGGATTTGGGTGTCTCACCACTTCAGTCTGACAGGAAAAGCATGGCACGACAGCAAGAACATGAGAGAGAATAAATCACACATCTCTTTCCGATTTTATCACTTCTATCTTTGTTGTGATTTTTTGGCATGAAGATCAATCTAGAAGATCATTTTCTATCACTTGAGCAGTTGCAGCTTAGCTGCGGAATATGTTTAACATAAATAGACTAAGAACATTATATAAATTCGTGATAAAAGGAGATAGAATGAGATCTAGATTTGCATTTCATGAAGGAAGTAAACAGTTAATCACTGGCAGCTGTATCTGGTTCAGTGTAGGATGCAGTCAGATGCAAATACTACAGTGACATCATTATCCTAAATTACATCATCAGTTTGAATGCTCAATATTATGTAATTGTAAGTAAACTCAAGCTTTAATCCTAAATTTCTTTTAAAAATTTTTGAAATTAATCCTTTCTCATCAGGGAAATTGTCAGATTTGATGGGTTTCTAAATGGTTTTACTAAGATTACGATTAAGTAATATTGTTTTGTTTCATCTTTTCTGTGTTATTCTTTTATCTTGCGGCATGTTTCTCTGCGCTTACAGGTGTCAGGCACCACTAAGTTGTCTCTCATTTGCTTTAATTTATTCTTTTCTTTGATCTTTTTCTTTCTTTCTTTTCCTTTAATTTGTAATAAAGGCCCCTGTGTGTGCATGTGCGTGTGTGTGCGTGCTGCTCTTTTATCCTCACATGACTCCTGTTTATTTCTGGAATGTTCCGCTGTCAGTCAATCAGACAATAGGGAGTCTCAATAATAGAGCAGTATAACTCACGGATAAAATGCATCCATTAAGCCTGTGTGTGTGTGTGTGTGTGTTGAGTTGCTTTAATTATCCCATTCATTTATAATCAGGTGGAGTATTGAGGCATGACTTAACTGGTGATGTTAAATGTGTGTGTGTGTGTGTGTGTCTGTGCTCGAGTGTGTGAAGCCATAATTTACGTCACTCACTGCTGTTATGATGAGAAAATGATCCCTCTATCTCTCTCTTACACACATGCAAACACTCCGTCTTGCTCACATAAACCTGACACTTCTAAAGGGCACTGTAGTAATTTCCTTCAGTGACTAACACTTACTCAGTCTAATAATACCTGTTGTGTACATTCTCTTAACTTATGACATGTACGGTCACTCAACAGTATCAGCACACAGTGATGACATTATGCATTGGTGAGGCATATGGGTTGGATGTTTGGGGTGTATTGAAATACTGTAAATGCCTGAAAAATCTTTTACAATTATTCACAAGGGTTGCATAATTAATTATATAAATAATTGAGATGTGAAAGTGTAAAAAGTATCAGCATTGCATTTAGGTCTGTTCCTGTTGCATCGGACATATTTATTCTGTTTATATTTTTTTCACATAATTTTCTGCATTCTTTTTATGAATCAATCCCAATGTTGGTTTTGAATCAATACTGCCCTCTAGTGAAACATTCTGATAGGTAAACACATGCAAACACAAACAATAACGTCACAATTGTTAACACTAAATTTGTATATATTTGAACATTGCTCAAAACATATTTTGAGTTGATTTAAAGCTTTAACATCAGAAACTCTGTAGGATGACAGAATGGAATTGATTCAACATCCCCAGAGGAAGTTTCTAATGTGATTTCTGTCCACAGGAGCTTTACTCTCAGTCGTATGACACTGTGGGAGTGATGTTTGCCTCCATCCCGGGCTTTGCGGATTTTTACTCGCAGACGGAGATGAATAATCAGGGTGTGGAGTGTTTGCGGCTGCTCAATGAGATCATCGCTGATTTTGATGAGGTCCGAATGCTACTTACACACACAGACACATACCTATAGTAAATACTGATAAATACATGCATTCATCACACATAACCTGCTGAAGGTCTGTGAAGTTGAAAGTTTAATGTCATGTATGTAGATTTTCATGTTTAACGATATTCTTTTTATACAGCTGCTTGGGGAAGAGAGATTTCAAGACATAGAGAAGATAAAGACCATCGGTAGCACGTACATGGCTGTGTCAGGATTGTCTCCAGAAAAACAAGTATGAAACATATACAAAAAAGATTAATAATGCATTATCAGGGCTTGTTATAGAACGCCATGCTGTAATTTTGCAATGTCTGTAGTGTGAAATGTGTAAAAACAGGTTACGTTGTGCACTAATATTTCTATATGTGTGTCTGATGTCATAGCAATGCGAGGACAAATGGGGACATCTGTGTGCGCTGGCAGATTTCGCTATTGCTCTGAATGAGAGCATTCAAGAGATCAACAAACATTCTTTTAACAACTTTCAACTCAGAATCGGTAAGAGTCTAAGGATTTAATCACAAAATATTTAGTAACACCTTAAACAGTGACAATAGCACAGCAGTGACCATCGAGCCATTTTTGCCTTTGATTGGGAATTTGGATTAATTTAGAATGATTGGGACTAGTTTTGACAATGAAGTGAATTTGAGATTTTCTATTTATTTTCCATTTAGGCATTTTCAAAAAAAACTTCAGTAATACGTTCTAAGCCATATTTTAAACCAGCTTTGTGAATTACAACACTACAATGTTGGATTGAAAGCCAAAACATTTAGAAATGGAAAGAAGCAAAAAATTCATGAATGAGTGCTAAATTTTGATTTGTTATTTTGTAAATTATTGTTTTATTTATTCATTAAATTATTTTGTTTATGTTATTTTGTATTGTAAAATATGTAAAGAAATATATGTTGTTTGAAAGTGTGGAGATACTGCTTTGTGCAAGAGGATAGTCACAGTCAGTCTCTCTCTCTCTCTCTCTCTCTCCCCCCTCCCAGGTATGGCACATGGATCAGTGGTGGCCGGGGTAATCGGCGCTAAAAAGCCGCAGTACGATATTTGGGGGAAAACTGTAAATCTGGCAAGCCGCATGGACAGCACAGGTGTCAGTGGGAAGATCCAGCTCCCGGAGGAAACCTATGCCATCCTAAACGAACGCGGCTTCGCCTTCGAATACCGTGGCGAGATCTACGTGAAGGGTATCAGCGAGCAGGAAGGAAAGATCCGCACACACTTCCTACTGGGCCGCGTGCAGCCCAACCCACTCATCCTGCAGCCGCGGAAGCTCACGGGCCAGTACTCGCTCGCCGCCGTGGTGCTCGGCCTGGTACAGTCCCTCAACCGCCAGAAACAGAAACAAATTCTTAATGAAAACAATAACTCAGGCATCATGAAGGGCCACTATAACCGCAGAACTCTGCTGGCACCGGGCGGTTCTGATAACAGTCACGCCGAGGTGACGGACAAAAGCGAGCTGGCATAGAAGAAAGGACATAAAGACTGCATATCTAACCAAAAGACTGAGCTGTACTTCAGACTTGAGTGTCTATTGCTGTCTGTGTTTCTTTTTGTATTTCTTTTGTATTTGAAAACAATAAAGGGGTTTAATTTTTTTATAAGAGTCTGTTCTTCTTTTGAAATGTATTCCAGAATGCTTTATACTTTTGGTTGCTTTAGTGCACTTTTGCATTATGCAACTGTTATCTTGATAAAAGGAGTATTCTCTAACAATCTCTACATACAGTATACCAATCTAAACCACACAGATCAGTGAATCAATCTCCAACCCTAGAGAGCAACATTCCAGCAGAATCAAACACACCTGAACCAGTTAATAAAGGCCTTTACAATTATCTAAAAATTACAAGCTAAAGCAAATTGAAACCCCTATTTTGAATTGTTTCTTTTTTTTCATGAACCACAAAAGTTGAAGAATCCATAATAAAAATGTTTGGTTTCATATCAAAATCTTCAGTAATATTAATTTTTCATTACAGACTTGTCCAATCTGAGCTCTGTTTATGACATTGTTGAGATCTCTTTCCAATCTCTAGTGACGACATATGTGAGATTTCTACACCTCAAGACAAATGGAGAACAACGATTGCAAAGGATTTTCCGATGAAGGTACCCAAAAGCAGCTGCCTTTATAAAAAGCTGTTCTTCCTTAGAAGGCCTAGCTTATATTGTGTACATTACTTAATAAAAAGTGTAGATTTAAATGCATTGTTCACATACAGTAAGAATATTGAACTATACAATTAATGTAAATAGAATAGCTCAGATTACTTGATTTTGTAAATATTTAAGTAGAAATGGTTCACTTAAAAATATTTCACAATAGCTATATCACTTTATAAATTAAATTACTATTTTTATATAATATAATATAAATTACTATCTAAAGCCCACATACTAATTTGTGACGCTAAAATTGCAGAATAGTCGGATAGTGTAATCTCAGGTCACCAGTGCATAAATCTTGCATCATAATTGATCAACCACATATATAGCTGATCCATAGCATCTTTTAGACAGTTGCAGGTTTGGGTTTATCCTGTGGAGGGCGATGTTGAATCAATATTGGCACGTGCCATCCATCGCCAAACAATTCAGTGAATAAAAATAAGGTGTGTTTGGAGTAATCTAGTAAAAGCGTGAGTATTTGCGCAGTTTCATAATAATACGATATTTATAAATGACATGGTAAACTACTATTATTTAATATTTTACAGCTGTAACACTATTTATGGTCCTTTCTCTCTCTTTTCGTTCTTCCACCCTCTCCTTACGTAGGTGTGGTCGTCATGGAAACGCAGATCTCTCATCTTGTCAGTCGGACAGACCGCTTCCGACTGTATATTTGACCGATGGGAGGAGCTTTTGATCACATCACGGCTGTCAACTCCTAACAGCCAATCAGGAATGCTGTGATTTTGACCGCCGTTTTCGCTGATGAATAAACCTCAGTGGAGGCGGTTGTCATGGTGAATGGTAAAAAAAAAGCTGTGATGTTCGTGCAACAGAGTGATAAATGTGAGAAAACAAGACTGAAGGAGAAAGAAAAAAGGTATAAGTATTGTTCAAAGATCAAAGAGTTAAAATGCCTAAAACTGGCACAAATACGACCTCAGCTGTGGCGCTGTAGGGCGTGTGTGTGTGTGTGTGTGGAATGATGATGTGTTTGTTGCTTGACAAGCCATCTGTGAACCGTTCGCATATTTCTCCTCAGCTTTGAATGTACACTCACAAATATAGACATAAAATACACACTGTGTGGATGTGGAAGCTGATTAGTCTTTAAGAGTTGGAATGAAAATGTTTGAACGCGTTTCATGTGACTGGTTATGTTGCCTGTTTTACCTCAAAATGAGTTAGAAATGTGAGAATAATTCTGTTTCTCTGGTCACTCCATTACTGAATTAGCGTAATTTCTGTGTTTATGGAACATATTTTTCAAAAGTGTACCTTGGGAATATTAACCATGGTTTTACTGTACTAAAAGTGTAGTATGTTTTTGTGGATTAAGGGCTATAATGGTTCAGTTGTGGTTACTGAAACACTAGTTATTATGTGGAAATAGGGCAATTCCATTAGCATAATGTATGTGATGTTTGCAGTCAAAACTTGATAAATAAATTCTTAGAGAATGTATTTTTACCAGTATTATTAAATTAGCTGTTTATTTTTAGAGTCTAGACATCAGAAAAGTATCAGTCTATGTGTATTTTTGATTTATGAAGAGGACATATAGTGGATGTGACAAAAAGATGCATGTTTTTGAGAGGCAACATGCTCTGCACCATGTCTTTGAGTTAAAACGCACAAACCAGAAGCAATAATACCTAACAAATGGAGAAGGGGACATAAAATACATTAATTTTCATGTGTGCATTTATAAAGCATATAAACCATTGTGGACGCATCTAAGCTATCAGTATGGTGAAAACCTTTGGTAAAAACTATTTTGGTAAGGTTAAGATTTGCATGAAATTGACCTGTATTATGTTCATTTCCATACAGTGTTCCAAAGAAACACAAAACTAGTTAGAACCCAATCCGTTTACCGAATTCTCTTTCATTTTTCTCATACAGTCAAAGTAGAGAGAATGGTGTATCTCCTGTTGCTTGGCAACAAACTGTGAGACCCTCTCCCATCAATATGCAGCTGTTTTGGCTGTGTGTGTATTACAGCAGATGGCAGTCCATATTGATCGTTCTTTATGGCATTCTTAATCACACTTCTTATAAATTCCACATGAATTATTATATTTCCTCTGATAGGAGTAACTGAGGTCCCATTAGCTTTTCAGCTGTCTGGATCACCACTTAGTTACTACAGTATACATGAAACCTTATTCATATTTATATGCTCTGTAAAAAGGGGAAGCTGATGGCCTGGGTCATAGGAATCATTGTAACTGCATTATATTTTAAGACATTAAAAATATAACGTTTGCTTGATTATTAAGAGGCATAACAATGAGCATACACTGAAGTTTGAGTCTTGGAGATGTTGTTGAGATCTCTTCCAAAGCGCTCTACTTGAGATTGGCAACTAAAATCTTCCTTTTGTTCTCCATTTCATCTCCTCTCAGTCTAGGAGAAATAATTGATTCATTAAAAAGATCTTAGCTTTCTTTCTAATAGGTATGCCTAAATCTGACCTGCCCCATTTCAGTGCATAAGACTGTGTTGGAATCAGATAACTGTAAATCACCAGTATATCTTATCACTGATCAAGAAGTTCTCGTGTCAGCTGGCACAGCCATCAGTTGACGCAGATGTTTATTTTGGGCCAGCTGATCTTGCAACTTAAAATTCAAGTAAAAGTCTGTAATCAAGAGATTTCAATGCAAACACTCAATGCAAAATTACCCAAGCTAAAATTACCCTGTCTTTGTTTCATTTTTACATTTTGCATTTATTCATTTAGCAGACGCTTTTATCCAAAGCGACTTACAAATGAGAAAGCATGTGACATTTTGCCAGCAAGCCAACAATAATTGTAATATACAAAACTATGTTTACATGCAGGACTAGTGATGAAGCTAGTAAAGAAAAGATGTTAGTCAGGTGACTACAGAATAGGTGTGTTTTAAGAATAGGTGTATTTTTCTTGTGATATTTTATTAAGTATTTTATAAGTATTTTACAAACCTTCACTGTCCTGAGTAATGAATGACCAACCATTCACATTTTCACTGGCATGTAGCCACCAGGAGTTTTAATTTAAAAATGTGTCTATCTTTAGCGCTGAGTATTCAACATCTGCAAAGAAAAATCAACTGCACAGGTAACTGGATCAAATTCTTATCTCAGGTAAATCTGAACCCATTATTGGCTGGACCAAGATTTACACCTAATGTATCTCTGTCGCATACACAGTCACAGCTGCAGCTGCGTCAACCATGGAGATGCAGTCAGCCAATGACAGCCAGCAATTTTCCCTCCAGGGACCCTGTCGATTCGGGCTCGGGGAGCATGGGGGCGTAAACAGGAAGAAAGAAACCAGAGGTAGGAGGATTGTGACAAATGAAAGACTTTGTGTGTGAGCATGTGTAGGTATGTGTGTGTGTGTGCAGGTATGTGTGTTCCTTGGCTTCCTTTAGATAGGCGGGGTTTTAAATGTATGCACTTGAGCCTGTTGCTAGGCAAGTCCAGTATCCATGGTTACCTTCACATCCAATCAGGTGGTAATGTTGATGTTGGCGCCTGTTTCATTCATGCATATGTGTGTGTGACGGTGATTTTTTCATGTTTGTCGCTACTGTTTCATTTCCCTTTGCTTTTGATCTGTTTTTAGTTTCTGTGATATGGACTTAGTGAACCTGCATCGCAATCGTAATTGTGAACATTTAAGCAGAATTATTAGATGGAAGTCAAAGAGAACAGGCTTTGATTCTTGTTCTTTTAGAAAACAAACTGCCACTTCACAATCCATTATATTAAGACTTGACTTTGCAGGTTTAGATTGTATTTTGTGTAGCAGACAGACAGACAGACAGTAAAACGTATAGAGGCCAAGATCAGGCTTTAATATGAAAACAAAAATGAACTTTTAGCATGGCATCAGTTAGAATCATAGAAGCGTTAAATTTGATATGATGTGTGTGTGTGTTCTCTCTTTCTGTCTTGCAAAACTAAGTGACCAGTTGCTATGGGATCAGAGGCTTAGCGACCGTTTCTAAGGCCCGGAGGCAGTCATACATGAAACCAGTCAACCTAGAGAGAGAGAGAGGGAGAGATAGAGGACAAGAGCAGATCTGACGTCTGATAAACAAACAACCTAGAATATATTTTGATACGGTTTTGCAAAATCCTTAAAAAAATATTAATTAAACCATCTGTTTATTTTCTCAAATCAGAACCAAAGCTGGGGAGACAACTGTGTAGACTAATAATGTATTAGTTATGACTCAAATATGTATGACAAGTAAGGAAGTATAAAGGAAGTTAAGTATAAATAATCACAAATATTACAGTAGACTTTAGATTCTAAACAGTGAAGTTTAAAAACACACTTCCCGATTGTGCTGTTACTGCTGTGCTTTATAAAACTGAACTAACTTAAAGGAATAATCTGCGTTTAGTACACATTAAGCTCTCACCCCACCGTTTGTAAAAAAAACAAGGGTTTTTAGTAATATACAATAGAAATCTTTGGGGCAAGGCTCTTGTCTAAAGCCAGATATTCCTTAAAGATATCAATATATCTGCTCTGAGAGCTGTTTGACCTGTAAAAAGATTCCTTAATAAAACGTTGTCTAAAGGCTGTTCTGTTTCAACACTCAATACAGCAAATAGGCATCTGTGGCCATCCAACTGTGCTGAATTAGAAGCATCTTTACAGAGTTCATGAGGCTCTGAGAAGGATATGTGCACTTAGAAATTCTGTGCAAAGATAAAATATGCAGCATCTGACCTACTGTACGGGGACTCTGGTGTGACTTTGGTTTAGTATGAATGACATGCAGATATTTTAAATCACAAAATATTAAAACTTGTGGTTTGCGCTCAGAATGTCATCTTTTTGTAAAACATGTTGAAAAAGTGTATTTGTGCTATACATATTTCTTTCTCACAAATGCCAGCCAGTTGGGTTGATAGTTTGCAAAGACATACACATTTTCAGGTATTTAAATATCTTATTTTGTCCCTGTTGCCAGTAGGTGTGTGTAAAGTAAACACAACACAAATAGTGGTGTATAATGTATTGTATAATTCAGCTTCAGTGCATTTACTTTAGGCATTTAGCTGACATTACATTTACATTTAGGCATTTAGCTGACGCTTTTATCCAAAGCGACTTACAAATATTAGGAGACAATGAAGCGACACATCAAAAGAGGCAACAATAGTACTAAGAAGTGCTTTACTAAGTTTACAATGTTTTGCAGTGCTAGATAAGTACCTGTAGAGGAAAGAAGAGAGTTTTTTTATTTATTTATTTTTTTGTATTATGATGTAGTGTAAATAGAATGTCATCTTTTAGTGTATGACTGTAATGTAAATACAGCTCACATTTCAAATTGCATTTGCCCCAAGTTAAATTACGTTAGTACTAACTTGGTTCTTTGTCACCAGTATATGTTTTTTGTTTGTTTGACATGTGTACTGTTTATTCATCACATGACTTAAAGGGATAGTTCACCAAAAAATGAAAATTCTTCCATCATTTATTCACTCTCGTGTCATTCCAAACCTGTATGACTTTCTTTCTTGTGCAAAACACAAAAGAAGTTTTGAAGAATGTTGGTCACCAAACAACATTGGCCCCCACTGACTTCCATTGTATATGGACACAAAACCGTAGAGACATTTCTTAAAATATCTTATTTTGTGTTCCACAGAAGAAAGAAAGTTATACATGTTTTTGAATTTTTATTTTTGGGTGAACTATGCCTTTAAGGCTTTTAAACAGAATCAAGTGTAAAGTGAAGCTGTGTCTGTTAGTGAGTTAATCCACGAAAATATAAAAAATGAAACGTGAACTTTTTTCAATCTGTGGTTCTTTCTTTTTATTAATGTTGCTCCATGTATACAAGTACATATATCTTGGTTCTTTCATTTCATGTATTTTTATCAGGGAGTTTCAGAAAGAAAAGGACTGATAGTGAAAGAAATAGAGAGAGAGAGGGATAGATAGAGAATGTGCATGTTTGGTAATTCAAATGAAATATCACCTGTAGCAACATTATCTCCACAGCAACCAAAAATACACAACAATAGTGCCAACCACTTACTGTACATGCAAAACACACACACATCATCACACATACAGATACAACACTCACATTGTTCCATCAGTATAGGGAGGAAACGGTGTGTGTGTGTCCTGTTTGGTGAGTTTGGAGGTCTGGTCACTGGTCTCTCTCTCTCTCTCTCTCTCTCTCTCTCTCTCTCTCTCTCTCTCTCTCTCTCTCTCTCTCTCTCTCTCTCTCTCTCTCTCTCTCTCTCTCTCTCTCTCTCTCTCTCTCTCTCTCTCTCTCTCTCTCTCTCTCTCTCTCTGACATCATGACTACAAAACTCCAAACACACACATCCATCCACACTTAACAGCACCTTCAAACATTCAAAAATACTGTGATTGTGTGTATGTATGTATGTATGTATGTGTGTGATGCACCGTGCTGTACAATGATTTTCCACTGATATGTGAGAAAAAGCAATGAGAAAGAAAAGTCAGGTGAGAAGCGAAGACACAATGCCAATCACAAACTAGAAAGCAGCAAACAGGAAAGATGAAAGGTGTATCAGGAAGGCTGGACTACTAATACTAATACCACACACACACACGCACACACTCATATTTAAACCCCACCCACTGCCATTACATCACACTCAAATGGAGATGACAATCAAAGGGTGGCAATGAACAGATTTCATGGTTTTATCCCACCCCTCATTAAATAGAGGTGGAAAGAAAGGAAAGAAGAGAGAGAGACAGAGAAAGACAGAGAGTTTGGGGGCTGGTGGTTTGTATCAAAGTTCAATTTTAAAGATAACCTCATCATCAGCTGTCAGTCTTATTCATCATGATCATGTCCATCACAAAACCATAATCAAAGTCCAGCCAGTTAAAATCGTTACTGTTATTGTTACTATTATCAATATTAATATTATAATCACTGATATAATTTAAAATGGGTGGGCTAGTTTTATTATTTAGATTTGATCTTGCATTTTGTCATAAACCTTGTTGTTCACTGTTCCTTCTGTTAATCTTGCACAGCGACTGCTTGCTCCTTATTTGGGGCGGGGCTGGTCTCCGTGGTGATTGGCTCTGCAGGGGTGGATTCTTTTGCGGGCGGAGCCTCAGTCTTTTTAGACTCAGTGTCAGCCTTGCTATCCGTTGCTGTGGCTACAGGAGGGGCAGGATCTTTAGCGGGCTCTTTTGCAGGCTCTTTCTCATTTGCAGGGGCTGATTTTTCCTCTGCTTTGGCAGGAGGGGCATCCGGACTCTTGGCAGGTTCCGCTTTGACAGCCTCGGTGGTCTTGGATTCAGATGCTTTAGGAGCACTAGCATTAGCATTGGCCACAGGCTCGTCCTTCTTCGGAGGGGCGGAGCCTTTCTCATCCTCCTTGGGTGCAGTGGAATTGCTATCAGCACCGGGCGTGGCTTCTTTGACGGCCGCCGCCGTGTCATTGGTGGTCTCCGTGGTAGCGGCAGCTTCTTCCTTGCTATCTTTTTGAGCTTCACCCTCCTCCGCCGACGCTCCCTCTGTCTTTGCGTCCTTCTCCTTTGCCTTCTCGTCGTTCACATTGTATCCCTTCTTCTTTTTGCTCAGCTTCCCTCCCATTTTGCCTCTGGCCTCTGAAAGAGAGAAACAAAACTAATCACTAATCAGACAGTAGGTGCAGACCAGAGTGATGTCTTTAAAGTTGGCATGAAATGGAAGTTGGTGTTTTCTTTCATCTTTCCTCTTTCTTTTCTTTTCTTTCTTTCTTTCTTTCTTTCTTTCTTTCTTTCTTTCTTTCTTTCTTTCTTTCTTTTTTTTTAAGCTGTTAACTGTCACTGCACATATTGATATTAATATTTTTTATATATTTGTAATTTTTATAATATTTTCTTTATCTTTACATTTTTTTATTTTAGTTTTTTTTTTATATTTATTGTTATGAAATATTTATTTGTGACTTTATAAACAGGGAAATATTCCATAATAATAAGAATTTTAAATTTTATTGTGAATTTAAACTGAAATTGCTGTAGGAATCATACATGTGCTTTTATCTTTTTTGTGCTTTTAAGTGAATCCTACCATTGTCCCCCCCGAAAACCCCAAACACAATCTATTTGATATGTCAGTTTCTCCTACACAACACTAAGATTAAATGGAAAGCATTTGGAGACAGCGATCTTATATTTAAAAATGTGATTAAATGGTTTTATTCCACCCCCATTAGATTGAGACAGAAATAAAAAAAGGTTTTGGATCTGGTTTGTATCAAAATTTAATTGTATATTGAAGATTTAAACGGGTTCATCAGGTCAGGAGATCTGGGCTCCGATTTGCTATGACACTAGATCATCATTTTTGTACTTCTATGCTACTATATGTCAACAGTTGTCTCATCTGTTTCTGTTTTTACATTTCACAAAAAACACCCAAGACAAATTGATACATAACTGGGAACTCCATTAAGCTACAGTATGAGCGAGCAACACGGTTTTTCTCTATGATTATTAGTGTATGTGCAGCATGTCAATTGCTACTTGCCATGCATAATTAAAATGACATACTAAGATGATAAATGTATTTCATGCTTTAAATAAGCACAGAAAAATCATTTGCATCTCTGCCACATGGGTCTTATACCAGTTACATCATTGAAGAAAGCAGCAATAAACCATCAGTATGATCTAATCTGATTTATTATAGCCAGATTATACAGTGATACAGAAAGGTAATAAACACACACTAGGCAAAACTCAATCTCAATGAGAGAGTCTCTCAAACTTCTATCATATCACACATCAAAACTACATCATTAATCTGTAATCAGACTCTATTGCTGGATAGATCGGGGTGAGGGAGGGTTATAGAGGATAGCATCTCTGAGCCGCACAGAGCAACTACCTGCAGTTCAGAACCGCAGTTACCAAGGCAACCAGATGGTCATGTGACCCATTCTGAATGAGGAGCAGTGCAAAACTCTCTCTGTCTCTCTCTTCATTCTCCCTGTTGGCTGCCTTAGTGTTCCTGAGCTCAGCAACCAGCTGTGTACTGACGCACAGCACAGACACATACAGAACAGTAATCTTGTGATGGAAATGTGTGAGTTGACGGTTTCTCACACACGCGCGACAATAGAAACATGGAAACAGTCTTCTTGCTGTCTGTGTGTAAGAGAACAATAGACACTATCTGTCCCATCTCCACTGATTTAAGCAGACAGCAGCACGCTGTTTCAGCGTTAAACAATACGCTGTAGTGTGTGTGTGTGTGTGTGTGTGTGTGTGTGTGTGTGTGTGTGTGCTAATCTATACGGTGGGGTAGAAATTCACTTGTTGTATGAAACCTGCTGATTAATGGTAAATATGACCCCGAAATGGCTTGTAAACTGTCTGTGCACATACTTTCTGTGTGTGTACATAGCATATGAAAGCCCCATCACCAATTTTAAAATAAAAGTGGGTGACAGACACAGAGTTGCATGATGGAGACTAGATGAAGACTCCCAGGACAAAGCTCATATTAGGGCTGCACGATATTGAAAAATATATTGCATGCAATAGCAATATTCGATATGCGATACAATATTATGTGCCAGATACTATATTATCCGCTTGCCCTAAAACCTTGACCATATGTTACTTTAAGTATTCAAATGAAATCACTCATTAATTGCAAACCATTGCGATATTTCAATATATTGTGCAGCCTTAGCTAATGTATACATATCTTAGGTATTGCCATATAGAGGTGTGTGCCATTGAACATCAAACTACTTGTAACTTTATCAAACACACATGCAAAATGGGCTTGGGGCAGTGGGTGGGGAACTGGAGCAGAAAATCTAACCCATTCCTGTGCTGTAACAACAGTAAAGCATGTTATTATTGCACATATTCATACTGTATATCGTTTCATATTCAAATACTTCAAACTACAATAGATACAAGCTGCTAGTTGGTCACATACATATACAAACTTACACCTGAACTCTGACCCTGAATACACATGTACATAACATGAAGATGAAGTTACTGATACTAAACCTATTTTCCTTTACCTTGTGCTACATTATTTCACCCCTAGATTTGTGTGTATGTGTGTTTGTATGTTAAATGTATGTGGAATAAAGACATGCCTCTCATAGCTCCAGGTCAGCATGGGGTGCTATAATGATCGTATCTATGTTTTAGTGAGGATCAGGCCTGACAGGCCCAGTTAATTTGACAGGTCATAGTGCACGACACACACTAATAAGTCCAAACCTGTCCTTAAACAACACACACACACGCTCATAACCCTAGAGATGAACTCAAACAAAACACACACTAGCACATTGTTGCTCTGACCTCTGCAAATAGTAGATCAAGCTAATGAATAACTTCAGTTCACAGAGCGGAGACTGAAACTGGACGCTCCTGTTCTTTGTTTGATTGGCTGAGATGATTTGATGAATAAATATTATTATCATTAAACCTTTACTTAACCAGGTTGGTCCGGTTGAGGTTTGAATCATTTTTACAAGAAATATCTGGCTGCAACCTTACATATTGTTACATAAATATACTCAGTCATTTTAAGTTCCATTGAAATATTAAGATCTTAAATGTTTGAAGAAAAGGGCACAGAAAGGTTAGAAAAAGTTAGCCCAGCAAAAATATCCTCTTGTGTATTGAAGGGGAGGACCAACCAACTGTAAACTGCATGTGACAATGATGGTTATTGTGATTGCGTTTGTTTATTTTATTGATTTTTCTTGTTCATGTTCACACAGATCATCTGATATCTGTAGAGCTGAAGAGAAGATGACAAGAGGAGTCTGAAATATTCCACTTCAGGACGTTAAGGTTGTGTTTGTTTCATTTCTCTAATAAAACTCAGCATAGATGTGTTTGCCATAACTGTGGTTATGCAGTGATGTCTGCTTCCTGATCTGAGATCCACATACAGTTTAGATTCTTATTAACCAGGAAACCATTAACTGCACACTAATCATTAAGTCAAAGATTCTGGTGAAGGCTAATTTTATAGATTTATTATTGTCCCAATATAGTAACTGGAGAACCTATTTATTATCAAGTCTAAGATATGAAATAAACATGGCAAGAATGTGTGTTGATATTGTAATTCTTTGCAAGGCCATTAAATTGGGTTGGTTTGTTTGGAAAAAATTATCAGGACCTTGAGTGTACGTCTGAGTGTGTGTGTATGTCTCAATTCATCTCAAAAACATAAACATCTATATCTTCAGGAGAATGAAGAAGTAACAGATGGAAGATTTTCTTTTCAGATCCTTAATTCAACACATGCAATAGAACACAGTACCACAACCAACACTAGATAAATCAGCTCTGTGCCAAAATCTGGTGAACTGTCTGTCTACCAGCAACTCCTTGTGTCATTAAACTAGCATTTAATACAAGAGAGTTGACTCTGTTCCTCACAGTTTGTTGTTATTTATTTATTCATTTAATTTAACTATAAATATTAAATTATTGTCATCAATACACAAAGAAAAAGTGGTCTGAATAATACCATAATCATAAGGATAAATTTATATTTTTAAATAATAATATGCACAATATAATTTCTTGGCTAATGGAAATTTATGGATGGACCCTGGCTGGATTTTATTGCTTTTGTTGTTTTTACAGTGTCTCAGCAACAGCACTGTAATGAAAAAACAATGTTTAATAAAGAGTTACATTTGTTCCTAATAATAGTAATAATAAATTTATTTGGAAACTCCAGAATTTAACAGAAACTTCACAGTTCTGTACATTTTGTGTATTAGCATACCATGTTGCAACCATTTATTAAAAAAGCAGCTTACAAATCAGATTTGGACTACACATTTGCCTTGTTTTAGGAGGTATAATGAAGAAAAACAGACTTTGGAGTTGGTAGGATGATTGTATGGTGTGGCAGAAGATTGGTCACAATTGTGAACTGTTTATGTAGTCTTAAGTTATGATTGACAGGAAAAGATAAACTAGCTCCTTTCAGAAACCTGGTTTAGAAATCTAGTTAAATCACATCCATAAAATTCCAGACATTTTTCCCTAAATTCAGCACTGGTGCAGTCACAGGTGTGCAGTGTGCATTAATGGTCATTTTTAACAGCACTGGACACGTCTTGTATATCAGTATTTTGTGTTTGATTTATCCATTTTATAATAAAGCATTTAGAGAGTGTCTTGAGAAACATGAAAACTTTGACCTGGTAAAAATCCTTCATCCCACATTCACACACAGAGCATCTCTCCGGATGGAAATTGCTCTAATGAAAACAACAGAGAGAGAACATAAACACCACTGGCAGACCAAAACACACACACAAAGACCTTGAGATTCTTGTTTCGACAGTGTAGTGACCCCATTATTCTGATGACTATTGAGCTGTTCACTGATGGAAAAATGCACTGTGACTTTAAGTGCATGTGTGTTTGTTTAATACTGTCATCGTCCCCAACAACACCCTCACTGGAGCCATTACGAGTAACGCACACAATCTTAAAGCCTCAACCTAAGGTGTATCTTCCCTTTGTGTATTTTGTGATAGTGAAATATGTACTGTTATATATATAATACATAGCGATATATAATGTTACCTATCTGGTTTTATAGATAAGAGGGACACATAATGTTGACTTCAGTATCTGAGATTTAGCCTTAGTCTAAACATAATCCACACATCACCAGAAAAAAGACACAAATCTACACAGTGTTTAATATTTTCATTCTTGAAGGGAAACTGGTTGTCCAAACAAAAGGACACAGCATTGTTCATTAGAACAGGCCTTGATTATATACAGTCTATATCCTGTACGCAGCAGAAAGTGGTTTGGCCTTCACTCCTCACAAAAAAATGGCCTTTCCAAAAGCTCCACGAGTTAATTTTATAATTTGATGAGCCTGTTGGGTGAAGTCTACTTATTTTTTTTTATTATTTATGGTTAATATTTACATTGTATGATAGAGTTGGTTGAAAATTGAGGGTTTTTTCATTTGCTTAAAACTGCAGTCTGTAACTTTTTCTCTCTATCACCATCTCTGTTTGAAACATAAAATTACAGGTGACTTGACGTTACCATCTTAAACATGAGTTAAATTCAAATGATGTCAAACCTACATTTCCAGTGAACCTGTGCCCGACAGCATGAATAAATAATTATTATAAGATTTGTGTTGCAAATCGGGTTATAATAAGGAGACTTGCTAAATAACAGATTTTTGTTAAAAAAAATAAAGAGTAACAAATTGCAGCTTCACATTTTCAATGGATCAATGGATGTACTATTAATCCTTTAGGTTTGGACAGGGAAGTAATGCTGCATGTTTAATTTATTTTAGTTTAATTCTTGTTCTGTGTAAGTGATACTAAGTCACACAACATTGACATTTGATCATAATAACCCCAACAATAAAATGACATCATTTTATCTTTGTCATGTTTATCCTGCTTAATGTTCCTGAACCGTGTGCATCTCTCTCCAAGGGACTATAACAGACAGGTGGGGTCAGTGGGGGTCTGGCCTTTGATTGGCTGTTGCCGTAGGAACCATAGGAGAGCTGCCATTCTGGCTCATTCTTACGGTTCCTTCAGGTCATTGCCATGGAAACCCAGAGAGAGATTCCATGATGACACACAGAATACCAGAATTAACTAATCTTAGCTGCTGATTTTCCACAGGGAATCGTTCTTAATTAACAAAAACATGCACGTAAATAATTAGACACGTGTTGTTACCTTGACAAATTAGCATATTGTGAGCTGATCCTAAGTGTTAATTCTCAGAAATTCTAAGCTAGGAGTGGTATATCTAAAAAAAGACAAATGGCTTTTAAATATACAGTGAAACTGCACCATATAAATATTGACGCATGATTTTGTTGGGTTTGTTTGTAGGCTCAGTAGTGTAGTCTTGCTGGTTCAAAAACTCACCAATCATTTCACACACAGACCACAAAGCATGATGACCAGTGACTGACACTAAAACTTATTACATTTTGCCAGTAACACTAAAGCTTCCCGGTGAAATCATTAAAGAATGCTTCACTAATCAGTAGTAGTTAACTACGGTGTGACAGAATGGGTACGTAGACCTTTTTTTGAACATGCAGGACCAAAAATAACATTGGTTTTTGAATGCATCTCTAATTTGGGAATGTCTCAGATGTGCCTGAATTATCTGTCTCTTTAAATGATCTTCTTCTGTTGGAGAAGAAGTGTCTCTGTTTGACAGTGCTGCTTCTCTGTCAGAGGCGTTCTGCCTTCTTCCTGATACTGTTTCTGAAAAACTGTATCCTGGTAGCCTGGTTCACCAAATTCAGCAGGATATCTCAGAAAAAACAATATGAATATTTCACTATTTCTACATTTTTACTTACTATACCAATCTCATACTCCTCATATGCACTACAATCAACAATTATGAACTACACAACAGTCACTGAACATTTTTCACACTACTGCTTCCTTAGGGTGGTTTCACCTCGCACATAACATTATGGTGATAATGGACGTTATGAACCTGAACGCAGGTGTCTTTGGATTGCAAGAGTTTGGATTGCTTTCATCTTTTTAGTGTTAACAAAATACTATACTCCATCCAAACACTGAGCATTGAATTGTTTAGTGTTTTACACTTTGCTTGTCAGTGGTCCCTTTCCACCACTATATCCTCCCCAACCTCATTCATGACCACTATCAGGTATATAATATTTAGGAAGTGTAGGTGCAGGCAATGCTGCAGTACAAAATAAAACAAAAATGATTTATCAGTCTATATTTACACTCTTGAAAATAAACGGGCTAGAAAGGGTTATTTGAAGCGATGCCATAAAAGAACCTTTAGTTTGTTATAAGAATATAGTCTGTAGATCCCTTTTCCACTATGAAGAACCTTTTGTGCAACAGAAAGATTTTGTGGAACCATATAGCCGACAAAAAAGCGTGTATAATGTATATCCATTTCTATACATAGCCATCATGTAAATAATCTAAACATCTAATAGCAACTCCACATTTTAACTCCTCTGGCTGTTTTTGTTGGCTGTTTCCTCAACATTTCATGTCAACGTTTTTTGCAAAGAACAATCTATATACCAAACCTTTGGCAAACTGAACCTGTGATTGAACTTCCTGGTCAGTTTTTGCAACATCTTACACAGGCTTCTATTTGCAGTTTTCGTAGAAAAATTAATGACTAAAAATGTAAAATATTATAAAGCATTTCCCTGTGCTTCCACAGAGATAAGCAGACATCTACAAATCATTCTTTACTCTAGTCTGAATGGTCAGAAATGTAAGTGCTCTGATGTTTCCTGGTTGAAGTGCGTGACTCATTCAAGCGGTTGACTGAATGTGAGGCTAGCGCTCATTTCATTTTTTCTAACATATAATATCTGATCCCTTTCCAAATAAAAACATTTTTTGCATGATTTTACCATGCAGATTGTGTGAAAGTAGTGATGCTCTTGCGCCCCCACAGGAATTCACGAGGGTGTGAACGTGCGCTCGTTTTTTCCCTCACTGTCTTCTTAAAGACCAGGCAGGAGGCGAGCGCGAGCGCACGGTCACTCGGTTCATTGTCTGCGGCATCGCCGTACAACGTAAACTGACTTATTCACTTACAAAATATTCGGCATAAAAACAAAAAAACGATGTTCACACAATTGTACACAAATGATAAAACCCTTCATAAAAACACAGTGCATTAGAGGTCAGTGTTTGAAATACAGGGAGTAAAAAGCATCTGTTGTCCATCCACACCCTACGCGCAATGCGCATGTGCTCCGTCGAGACAAAGGATCAGACAATTATGGCTGTACCTTGCAATAATAAATAAGCTAAAAAAATAAGCATTACCAGAAACTGCACATTAATACAGTCAAGCAGAAAAATAAACTGATTGCGGTTAAACATTTGTGGGTGATTTGACAGGTTAAGGAAATTGTACTTATCATTATGGCATTATAGCATTATAAAAGCGTTTGTAAAACCTTATCTCTTATTTATAAGGGTTTATGATGTGTATAATATTTATAAGTCTGTTATGTAGTATCTGCGAGTCTGTGCGTGTGTGGGTGGATAAGTGTGCGCGCACGCGTGTGCACCAGTTAGACATAGCCCTGCAAAATGTGCTCCAGCTCAACTCCAACAAAAGAGGATGAAGCAATCAGCGACTATGTCAACAGAGATACATTTTTTCCCCTTTTTATTCATAAAGTAAAATCATTATCCACGATAAAACCAGGAGTTCAAGGGTAAAAATCGTATATAACGTAATAAGGTATCCATTTGCGCATCATTAATCGCGTTTTTACCCATCCTTGTGTTTTCCAATATCTCTGTTAAGCTATTTCATTTCTTATTTTTATATTAAAATTATAACATACATTGGTGAGAAAGCGACTGATGCGCGCTCATGGACAGCGCTTGTCTGATCAGCACACGCCCCTCTCCACTCTCACTTCACCCGCGTGAATTCCGTGGCTCACTTAAACCTTTTTGCTCACCTCCATAAATAAATTTGTTCAAATGCATCAATTCTCTTATTTACGCTTGCACAGGTGCTAAATTTGTGTACTTGTTGTGGATATAAACCCGGTTTATCACCGTGCGCTCTTGCTCTCCAAATGGAGACGGGTGTACCAAGCTGATCTTATTTATAAGAGACGCTTAAACTAGAATAAATTCCCGAAAAAATCATCAAAAAAAGTAAAAGACTCTTACCGTCGGCGGTGGACTTTCCTGTCGCTGCTTACTCAAGCGTCTGCTGTTTTAGTGATATTTTCCGTGCGCGTTGATTCGGCGGGTTTATCAGGGCTGCTTGGCGTGTGTCTTGCGCTGCATTTCTCGCGCGCACTCTCGTATTCGGTTTGGGGGGGCGGGGGCGCGCGACAAGCTTCAAGCCACAGAGGACGAGACACGGCAGCGCGCCACACTGTGATCAAGTACACGCAAACTGATTTGTTTTATGTTTAGAAAAAAGTACGTTAAAAACGCAACAGCATTTTTTCCTAAACTCGAGAATTTTTAACCTTAAATTTTAATACAATCTTTAAAGCAATATGCTATCATTGTATGATACTTTCAGTGTTGGCCAATGTGTAATAAATTCAGAAAGTTACTCAATTTTAGCCAGCTAATTCTAAACGGTAAAATAAGTAGACTTAGACTCGACTTAGTGCGAATGTGAGATTAGAAAGCTCAATGAACCTAAATTTTGTCTCTGCGCGCCCCCTCGCGACAGAAATCAATACTGCACTGGA